>PHFE01000091.1:771600-832042 GCA_002796755.1 Paracorniculantispora psalliotae
GGCACTGCAGTTGTGGATTGGTGTCTCACTTTGTATGCGATGATGCGGTCGCCGAGCCAATCAGCTGCGACGACCAGGTATTTGCATTCGATTATTAAATATTTCGGAAATACCAGTGGAGAGCAATGGTTCGCAACAAAGCGTTCTCTCGCGTGCTCCCCGGAGTGTTCTCTCGAGCCATCTCCCCAGCGTTCTCCCCAGCGTTCTCCCCAGCGTTCTCCCTCCATGCCTGCGACAACCAAATATATGTCCAATCTGACAAGCAACCTTACGTAAAAGAAAGAAGCGCAAACCAATTTCCATCCAACGTTGCGGATCGGCCCATTTACCTCCCCATCCAGCCACCGTCCACCACCAGCACATGGCCGCTCACGTACGCGCTCGCGCGACTCGCCAAATACACGGCCGTGCCCTTGAAGTCCTCGGCGCTGCCCCATCGCCCAGCGGGGATGCGCGCGCTGATGCTCGCCAGGCGCTCCGGGTTGGCCAGCAGCGCCGTGTTCATCTCCGTCTCGATGTAGCCGGGGGCGATGGAGTTGACGGTGACGCCCTTGCTCGTCCACTCGTTGGCGAAGCTCTTGGTGAGCTGGCCGACGGCGCCCTTGGAGGCGGCGTAGGCGGGCACGGTGAGGCCGCCCTGGAAGGTGAGCAGCGAGGCGAAATTGATGACGCTGCCGCGGCGGCCGGTGACGGGGGAGGGGTCGAGGTGAAGCATGTGGGCGCCGACGTCGCGGCAGAGTGTGAAGACGGCGTTGAGGTTGACTTGCATGACCTGGTCTGTGTTAGCGGTTCGAGTTCCTCAATCGATGGATGAGTGCATACCTCGTTGAAGTCATTGTCGGGAAATTCCTCGCAGGGATGACGGCGCTGAATGCCGGCGCAGTTGACGAGGATGCGCACTTCGTGGCCGTCGGCGAGAATCTTGGGCGTCAGGGCCGCGACCTGTTCTTGGACTGCCATGTCGGCTGTGTAAATCCAGGCCTTGCGGCCCAGGGCCTCGACAAAGTCTTTTGTCTCTGTGACACTCGTATCGCGCTACCAATCGTTAGCACCTTGCCTCAGCAAACATCAGAGGTGAGCTCGTACCTGGATGAGGATAATATCCGCGCCCGCTTCTGCCAAACCTACGGCGACGGCCTGGCCAATGCCTCTGGTGCAGCCAGTGACCATGGCCGTGTGGCCCTCTAGCGAAAACATGGAAGCCATTGTCTAGTATCCAAGAAGTGACGACAAGAATGAAAGCTGTAGAGGTACAAGGGTAAAAGAGCGAAGCTTTTTTGAGATGTTGTAGATGCTTTCTCCCGTTTGCTGCCCCGCGTTTGCCGGCCCAACAATGACGACAAGGTCAGCTCCGGGCTGGTCGCCCCAATTGCTTCAGTGGGTGCACAGGTGGGCGTGGCGGGTTCTGGCGGCGTCTGGCCCCTGTAAAGCTGCCCCGCGTCAATTGCCGGCGGACAGCACTTGCGCTGAAGCAAGCTCCCGTTTGGGCAATGTTCGCCGAAACCTGCCGCCAGCTGGCAGAGCTTGAATAGCCGTTCGCGCAGGTCGTCGTTGGTTGGTGGGGGAACTTTTATTTCCTGGGCGCGGGGTGCTTCACTGCATCTAATTCGTTGCACACTCTCATTTCAATCGGGCCGCTGGTTGATCATTTCATTCTTGCCTTTTATCCTTTCATTCTTGCATCCCGACCATCTCGCTGCTCTCTCTTTACATCATACATAATCTAAGCTTCGCAGTCAACGCCATGTCTAGTCAAAAAGTCCAGGCGTCCGTCCTGCACGGCGCGCGCGACCTTCGTGTTGTAAGCTCGGCCACGAAGCACTTCACTTTACATCAAGACTCACCATCTACCCCAGGAAGAGCGCGACCTCCCCGCCCCCGCGGCCGACCACGTCCAGATCGCCGTCCAAGCCACCGGCCTCTGCGGCTCCGACCTGCACTACTTCAACCACCACCGCAACGGCGACATCCTCGTCCGCGAGCCCCTCACCCTCGGCCACGAGTCCAGCGGCACCGTCGTCGCCGTCGGCGCTGATGTGAAGGACCTCGTTCCTGGCGACCGCGTCGCGCTCGAAGTCGGCCTGCCCTGCGAGGACTGCGAGTACTGCGCGAGCGGTCGCTATAACATCTGCCGCGGCATGAAGTTTCGCAGCTCGGCCAAGGCGTTTCCCCATGCGCAGGGCACGCTGCAGGAGCGCGTGAACCATCCCGCGCGCTGGTGTCACAAGTAGGCATTCCTCCTCTCCCATGTCCTTGCCGGCCTTTTATGGAATCGAATGCTGACAATTTGGTAGATTGCCGCCCGCGCTGTCGCTCGATCTCGGCGCCATTCTCGAACCCCTCTCTGTCGCCATGCACGCCCGCGACAGGGCCAACCTGCCCGAAGGCGCCACCGTGCTGGTGCTTGGCGCCGGCGCCGTCGGTCTGCTCGCGGCGGCCGTCAGCAAGGCGGCCAATGCCAAGACGGTCATCATTGCCGACATTCAAAAGGACCGCATCGACTTTGCGGTGCAAAACGGCTTCGCGGACGCGAGCGTGCTGGTGCCCATGGAGCGGCCGCAGACCATCGAAGAGAAGCTGGCGTATGCGCAAAAGGTGGCCGACATGGTCAAGACAACCACCGTCAACGGCGAGGCCGTTGGAGAAGTCTCTGCCGTGTACGAGTGCACTGGTGTAGAAACTTGCGTGCAAGCCTCCATTTATGTAAGTAAAACGCTCAACATATTTGAAATCAATGCTGATGCAATGTAGGCCACCAAACCAGGCGGCAAAGTCATGATCATCGGCATGGGCACGCCCATCCTCACCCTCCCCATGTCCGCCGCCGCCCTGCGCGAGGTCGACCTCATCGGCGTGTTCCGCTACGCCAACACGTACGCCAAGGCCATTGCGCTGCTCGCCGACCGCCCGGCCGCCATGCCCGACCTGTCGCCGCTCGTGACGCACCACTTCAAGGGCATCGACAACATCCCCAAGGCCTTTGCCATGGCGGGTCAGGTTAAGGATGAGGAGGGCAAGCTCGTGCTCAAAGTGGTTGTGGATATGGCGTAGAAAACCTTGGAATAGAACATTGGGAGGAGTTGGTGGTGCAGAACGAGAATATCACAGGCCGTTGGTTACGACGATGAATGAATTAAAGTTACTTTTGTGTATAATCCTGAATCTATATCATAATTTGTATCGAGACAATTATCTACGACTTGTCGGGAAAGCCAAAGTCGACGCCGAAAGGCGGGTATACGTAGCGCTTCAGCTCGCCCTTGGCCGTCAAGTCATCCGAGTACGCGCGCAGCTGCTTCATGTCCTCGTCATCCAGCTTCACAATCTCCTTGTTGGCGCCGATGCGCTCTGGCGTGACCGACTTGGCCAGTACCGTGGTTCCGCGGGCCACTTTTCCATTTTCTATTAGCTGCTTTCTTCCATACACACAGAGTCGTGGTCACTCACCGTGGTAGCTGAGGAGCACCGTCGCGGGGCTGACGCCGCGCCTCTCCGCAATCTGCACCACGGGCGCCGCGGAAAAGAGCGGGCTGCCGGTGCTGCCGAGCGGACTGTAGGCGACGACCTGGATGCCCTTGGCGTTGCAGAGGTCGACGATTTCCTGCTGCGGCAGGCTGGGGTGGTTCTCGATCTGGTTGACAGCGGGGACGACGCTGCAGCCGGCGAGGAGCTCTTCAAGGTATTTCTTGCTGTACTATTTTTGAAAGCAACGTTAGTATAGAAGATGGGGGATGGATGGAAGGAAAGGGGTACGGACGTTGCTGACGCCGATGCCGCGGATTTTGCCGGTGTCGAGGAGGGCCTCCATCTGCTTCCACGCCTCGGTGTGCTTCCAATCCCAGATGATGTCGCGCTTACCGTCGGGAAGCGTAGGGAACTTGTCATCGTTACCTAAAAAACGGGTTAGAACGCAAAAGAAAATCCATCTTCATTTGCAAATACGAAAAGTAGGAACTGCATACCACTGGGGTTGAGAAGAACAGGCCAGTGCTAGCCGTTGTCAGTACGTCAGCTCTTGTCATCTAGGGTATGCAACTCACAATCAGGTACATGTCGACGTAATCTACGCCCAGCGCCTTGAGACTCTTGTCCAGACACTCCTCGACGCGTGTGTTGTACGTGGCCCAGACCTTGGTCATGATGAAGATATCTTCACGCTTGACGCCCGCCGCAAAAGCCTCCTTCAGGCCCTCGCCGACCTCGGCCTCGTTGCCGTAGCAGTAGGCGCAGTCGACGAGCTTGTAGCCGTTTTGCAGGGCGTACGAGACGGCGGCCTGGACCTCGCCGGCCTTGGACTGCCAGGTACCTTTGTCAATTGTTAGCGATTTTGCGCATCACGGTTTGTATCGGAGTTTGGGGTGTAAGACGTACCGAGACCGAGAGAGGGAATCTCCTTGCCGGTGTTGAGCTTGAACGAAGTAGCAGCCATGGTGAAATGTGTGAAGAATTTCGGTATTAATTATGAAAGATGGAAGTGCAAGAAGAAGAAGGGGTCAGGGAAAGGGGAAATAGTTCCTGTGTCGTAATAGCTTGGATATGACAGCTGCCCCTCCATCCCCTCCAAATTGACGGGGCGCCCCCGCGGGGGGACTGTTGGAGATTCAATAGCCGGAGTCGCTGTCGGAGCTCCTCCGGTGCTGATTCAGGCCTGCAGTGAGGAATCCAGCCATGGAGAATTTAGACCGAAGATCCACTGTGGGTTTTGGCTGGACGGCTTGTGACGTTGTATGCCTGGGGAACTGCATGCTGTCAACAAGGTGAATAAAGAAGAAATGAGCAATGTAAGGCTACATAGGTAGATATGAGCAGCATGCTTGTTGACTCGTGGTGACGGCGGTGTGCAATGGGTCGTGGTGAGTGCAGCTGCGAAATCGGCCAAGCTAAATCAGGTGTGCATTACAACTGACAACAGCATGATACGCGGCTGCAACTTTCATTGGAGATGATAATAGTTCGTAAATGAATCCACTGAATAATTCTGGTATTAAAGGTATTGCGTATAATCCAGAAAAAAAAAAGAGCTCCAGTGCCAGGCGTATGTCAGTGAGCCCTCTCACACTCACACTGGACCTCCCACATTAGACACTGATATCTCACGGTAGACACTACAACGTTCTGCGTATTTCTTCCACAGCCCGATTACGTCTTATTAAATCACCAAAGACATGTGCGTTCCTGTTCCAGGTGGAATGCTCAGCTCTATTAGTCTATCTAGCTGGCCGTCCTCGATGCCTGTCGTTGTGTAGATACAAAGAAAAGGTGTATGTCGTTGAGCTGTCCCAGCGCAGGGAAATGAAGAAACCAAGTGTAAAATATAACAAATCGCCGCAAACAACTCTACCCTGATACCAATACCCATAGTCTGTATCTCGTTAGCAATCTTTCGGTCGTCACGTAGGACTCCGCGGACTTACAGGAAGAAAATCATCAGTACGCCAAACATCTTGGCTATTAACCAGCGATTGCCCGACACGCGCGACCAGTACTTGAGCAGCTCGCGCTGCGCACCGTCCACATTGTCCACCACATCCTCCGTGTTGGCGTCGATCCGTTGAATCATCTCGCTCTGCTCCGACACCATGGTGGCGAGCTGGCCGAAAATGCTGCCGAGCTCGCCAATCGTCTTCTCAATGGCCTCGATGGCCTCGCCGCGTTGCTGAATGTACGTATTCGCGGGCTGCGCCTCCTCCATCATGAGCAGCTGGCTGTCGCTCGTCGGCGGGTGCAGCGAGAGCGTGTCGGCGGCGGGCGCGGGCGACGCGCGGTTCGGCGTGCCGTAGAGCGGGGAGGCGGATTGTTGGAGCGACGGCTGCGCGTGCTGCGAGACATTGGAGATGAAGTTTTCGGTGCGCGACCGCGAGGCTTGGATGTTCTTGGTGCGCGCCTCGAGGACGTCTTTGAAGTTGACCGACACGTCGGTGAGCTTGCCCTGCAGCAGGTAGACGACGTTTTTGTTGTGCTCGCCTTCCTGGTCGGCGCCCTTGGGGTGCTGCTGCTTGGACATCATGGAGAGGGCGCCGATTTGCTGGTTGAGCGACGACAGGTCCTGCTTGATGACAAAGGTGAGTTCGTTGATTTCGACCGGGCGATCGTCGAATAGCGTTCGTCGCTTGGCCACTATATTCGGTTAGCAAAGTGTTTAGGTCCGCCAGATTCGTCTGCGTCGATCGACTCACGTTGCGCGAGCTTCTCCAGCTTGGCCATGGTCGACGAGATGCCGCGACCAATCTCGGCCGCTTTCCGCGCAAAGTCGGAGCGTCGCGGCTGCGCGTCACCGTTGGCAGCAGCCTTTTGTGAGTCGGTCAGTAGGGAGCGCCGTTGCGCGCCCATCTTGTTGGCATTCTGCTTGCGCTGCGCGGTGGCGAGGACCGACTTGAACTCGGAGGTTCGGTCCTGAATCGACGTGGCGGCCATGTTGCTGTGGATGTCGTCGATAAAATTAAGAGTCTATATTGAATAACAGCGAAAGGATCATGTAGCGACCAGCGCGGGACGCCTTTCGAGCGAGAGTTGAAGGAGCGTGGCGAGCGGGAATGTCGATAATCGGGCTGCGTAATGCAAGAGTCCGGGGTGCCCCCAACGAGTTTGAGTTTGACCACGTTTGCAGTAAGCCCCTTGTAATGCAGGACGGGTTTAGCCGAGGGAGTGGCGTTTGTCGAAATGGGGTCGAGAAGAAGTGAGAAAAAGATGGCAAAATTAATGGATTATGGTAAATGGACGCGTTGACGACGATGCAGACGAAGAGAAGAAATTGCGGGCCAAAAAAGATTGAAGACGAAGCGTTTTTTGCTTGAGATGTTGGGAAAAGGGATACGGCGCAATAAGGTCGCGAAACGGACTTGGGAGATTTGGCTTGTGCTGAGAGACGGGCTGTGATTGGCTGGAATGTTGGCAGTTTTAAAGACCCACATGCAAGCAAGTTGACGGCCACCCCCATTTGGCCATGTTCATGATTGCGACGCTGTTTGCCGTTTGTTCATACAGGTGACAGAATGTGACAACAATGGCCAAATCCGATGAAACCAACATTAGCAATGCTATACAAAGCGTGAAGAGCGGTACGAGCGTCAGTAAAAGTGCTGCTCAGTGGGGTGTCCCACGATCAACGTTGAGACACAGGCTCAAAGGCACAACGACACATGCGGCCGCGGCCGAATCGATGCAGCGATTGTCGAAGCGCATGGAGGAAAGCCTCTGCAGCTGGGTGCTGATACAAAAAGTCTCTGGCGATGCACCTACGCAGAAGCAGCTGAAAGAAGTGGCGACACGCCTGCTCGTCAGCGAAGGCGATCTGCAGCCGTTGGGCAAGAACTGGGCTGTTGGATTCCTGCGTCGAAATCCGCACATCCGAACTGCCATGGGTATGATTCTCTAAAAAAAAAAATGTGTTTTGGCAGCTAACCCTCAATAGCATCTGCGCAGCATCAGGACGAGAATGGCACGGTACTGGAGGCGGATGAGTGGCAACGGGCACTGGGCATTGGCGAATACTCGACACGGCGCAGATCGGCTACTACGGGAGGGGAATATAATAACGACCCGGAAGCATGTATTACATGTGTCACTGTCCACGCATCCATTTTCTAATTCGCCCTCCCAGGCCGTTGCATTGGGTAGCCACCCCTTAGCAACAGGGAGACGCACTGTAATACAAATATACGGCCGTATAAGCTGACTATTAAGTATACCAAGGAGGCAAGACAAATAAGAGGTAAAAGAACAATATTAAAAAAAGAGAAATAATAAAAGAATAAAAATCAATAAGTTTCGTTATTAATTAAATAAATGTCATGTATTATATTTAACTACCAGTCTGGTGCTTGTTAGCAAGTCCAAGCTACTGGAGCAGCGCAGGACTCTTGTTACACCTGCCATGCACCCTCTTGTCAAATCCACGTCACTCGAGCAGCGCAAGACCGTCTCGACTTACTCGGCCCCGGTTGCATGTTGTGGTTGGTCACTGTGCGGCGCTCCCTGACCAGGAATCCAGTCTTGCACATTGATTGGGCGCCAAGTCGGAATATCGTCCCAGGGGTCCCGTATTTCTCGAGCCTCCCATGGTCCACGTAGATCGTCACGCTCTCCCTTTCCAGTAGACCAGATGCCTGCCACGCTCCTGCTTGGGCAAGATACTCGTCAAAGTCCTCGGCAGCCCGGTGTAGGTTGGACGATGCTAGGGTAGACCATTGTTCTTGTTCTGGTTGGTGAGCAGAGCACTATGCCGCCCCCCGGGTCTACATAAACCAGTAGGCAGGCACATTGCGATTCTTCTTCTTCTTCGTCTTATTCATAGACTGTCCCAGCCGCCGTTCGTGGCAGCTATGCAGCGTTCTATCTACCTATTGATTATGTTGTCGTCGGTTCCAGAAGCAAGGCCTGGCCCTGGCTAGATGTCGGCCTTGTCTTTGGTTCGGACAACTCTATTATACAAGTGGCCATGTGTGGCAGTTCCATGTCTCTGATTCATCAGGCCTTTCTCTGCTTCTATCTACACAAAATCACTCGTCTACGCTATGTGCATTGGAGAACTATTGACGGAACTGCCTGGAACTTTTGTGCTTTGTACCGCTCGCCATCTTTGGCCGTACACATATGTTATCCACAGCAGGATTGAGGCCGCCATCCAGCATCCCGCAATGACCGTGGCCGTCCATCCTGCCCCAATGCGTGTCGTGATAGGTAGAATAACCGCCGCGACTCCCGCACCCGCCAATGACTTGAAGAACTGCTGTGAGGCACTTGCTACGGCGGGCCGCTCGGCGTGCTTGTCAATCATCAACATGTCGAGAGTGCTCTGGGCCCCTGTCAGCGTGTTGCCTAGGACGGCCAGCAGAACCAGCAAGCCCGCGACATGCACCCTCGCGTGGGCTAGCCACCCGAACAAGACCCCAATCAGTGCCGAGGCATACAGGAACGGCAACGTGAGCTGCAGCCGGGCTTGTTCCAGCGGTACAGCGGCCAGCTGCTCCCGGGTCTGGCGGTTGCGCACCAAAATAACACCCACGCTGGCGGCATGGCGCTTGAAGTTGCGATCCGCGGCGGTGCCAACAGTCCATCGCGCGGCGATTCCGCCTGCAGCGTACGGAAGGTAGCAGAGCCCGACGTGCAAAGGGTCGAAGCCATACTTTGTCGAAAACAAGAAGGATATGACGATCATGGTGGCCACGTATCCGCTTTGCAGTAGCATGGCAGAAGCCACGATGAGTGCGGTAGACCGGTCACGCAGGATCCGGAAACTGTCCCAAGGGGTTGAACGACGGCGAGGTCCAATGTTGCCTTTCTGTGCAGTGTCTGTAGCGGATGATTCCTTTTCTCCATGTGGGTGAGACGGTGTGGATGGCCACAAGATTTGCCGACATGACCTGTTCCATCGCTGCGGATGGCTGGCGCCGTTTCCTACTATC
The DNA here is from genome assembly GCA_002796755.1 of Paracorniculantispora psalliotae. Classification (NCBI taxonomy): domain Eukaryota; kingdom Fungi; phylum Ascomycota; class Sordariomycetes; order Hypocreales; family Cordycipitaceae; genus Paracorniculantispora; species Paracorniculantispora psalliotae. The sequence goes on from PHFE01000091.1 coordinate 781,005, forward strand.
GCGCGGCACGTCTCTGGTACGACGGTGGCGATTGTGAGCGCGAGCAGAGTCGCAAACGCTGACAGGAAGACAAATATGCTGCGCCAGCCCAAAAACTTTGTCAACAAACCGCCAGCTAGCGGCCCGAGAATGGGAGCCATGCTCATGCCAATGGCCGAGTACATCATGTAACTGCCTCGTTCGGCTCGCGGCACCAGGTCTGCAACCATGGCCATGGCTACCACCGAGACGCCGCTGCTGCCCACACTCTGTAGACACCTCAGTGTGAACAGCACGGGCAGGTCAGCCTGCAGCGCCAAGCCGACATTCACAATTGTATAAATGCTCAGGCACACGAGCAAGACGGGCCGACGGCCGTGTCGCTCAGAGAGCGGGCCAGTCAGTATAGGTGCGAAGGCTTGACAAATCTACGCCTTGGTGGTTGCTGGTCAGAATAGGTCCTCATGTTTGCTCTGTAGCACGGAAAATGATATCATGCGCACAGTTTTGCCCAGTTACAAGGGGACGGGAACGGGAGAGACGGACCAAGAATGCGGTGATGGATAGGCTGATGACGCTTTGCGAGGTGTGGAGGTCTCGCGCTATCGGTTCTAGTGCGGGCAAATAAATGTTTCCCGATAATGGGCAGAGGAGGACAATTAGAGAAGCCAAGACGATGCACCAGATCTTCGCCGTCTCTGACAGAATACAGAACGGAGCAGTCGACTCCAGATTGGCAGTTTGCTGTAGACAGGGGGACGCAGGTAGCGACTGCCCCGGCAATGACTCTGTTGTAGCCATGCTAGCCAGGCTCCGTTGAAGCAAGGATCTTAAAGCCTTTATGTCGTTGCCGTTTTTCTTAAAGAAACAAAGAGGTTAACAAAAGGAGGAAGAAGAACTTGAAGAGCGCCAAATGGGCAAAGTAGCTGTAGCTCGGTTACAAAATTACACCGTGCCACTGCCAGGCTATTTCCCCCATGTTTGTGCTCCGACCGCAAATTCCTCTCTGAATCGATGGCGAAAACCCCGTACCCTGGCGGTGTGTGGAAGGGTGGCTCGGCAGATGCACTATCATTCAACCAGCATCTGGCGGCCAAGGCAGGTCTCAGAGCGAGGTGAGACAGTCTCGTACGCTGGAGCGTCCCGGAGGGATGAAATGAGACCTGATGAGGCTCGGATGTGGGAGGCTGGTCTACCGTTATATATGATAAATTAAACTCAGAGAGAGACCCCACCCCCACTTTTTTCTTTTTTCTTTTTTAACAGACTGAATGCATGGTTTGGCAACCTTGCTTGGCATCTTGCTTGGCTGGCAACAAAGCCATGGATACTGGAGCGCAACACCTGATAGTTATTCACTCATAGACTTTTTAGCTGCTTGCTAGATTACATTTGGTTCATAATATTCTACGATGACCGAAATATGCTAAAATCCCTTTGCTCTTTTTTCATTTATCAACGCTTCGCTTCCGTACAAACCAAGTTACAATCATCAGGGCGCAGTATGGGCGTCTGTTGAGCGGTCAGTTCTGTCAAAGATAGTTTTGCCGCAAGTATAACTACAGATAGACCAAAAAAAAAATATACTCACATTGCTTAAACTCGGAGTGTAGCCCGTAGGAAGGCTCCATTCCATCTTTCGTAGGAGCTCACATAGTGTAACTTTGAGCGCCGTAAGTGCGAAACCGCTGCCAAGGCATCGTCTCGAGTGCAAGCCAAATGGTATATACTCGCCATGGGCCTGCCGAGCTCGCACCATGCGACTGATTGCAGCGCAGTCGTTACCCCATCTCCCAGGGTCGAACTGAAGCGACGATTCTCCCCACACAGCTGGATCGGTGTGAATGCCGTATGCATGCCAGCCCACGAGGGTATCTGCAGGAATAACAATATCCGGCCCGAGCAAGAAGGGCGCCAGGCTCTTGCGGTTCGTCAACGTCCACAGAGGTGGGTAGAGACGCAGGGCTTCGAAGATGACGGCGAGCAGCAGCGGAAGCCGATCCAGATCTTTAATCGAGTAATCAGCTGGTATATCCTGCAGCACGGCCAACCGCAAACGGCTCTGGATTTCTCTATGCCGCGCAAGCTCTAGCATAATGGACACCAACGCCGCCTCTGTGTTCTCATGCCCAGCCACATATAGCTGTTTATGGTTCGAGCGATAGTGAAACTCGGACATGTCCGCGTTGTCTCTCGCCTTGCCCAAGAGATGGATGACCTTGTCCACTCCATCTGGAGAGGGTGGCATCTTCCTCCGTTTCTCCACCTCGCTCATAAGATCCTGCTCAAGTTGACGCAGTCGCGCACCCGTCTGCTGCATAACTGGAAGAATCCAATCCACATGGCGCAGAATCGGGAAGAGAAAGTTGAGCCTCCCAATGACGCTGAGGTTGAGCGCCCGCAGGATCTGCTGCAAGCTTGAGCGGGGAAACTCGAGCGCGTGAATTTTGGTGTCTAGAAAATATTCACCGTAGAGCGACACAGCCCAAGTCCATGCTGATGACCGTATGGAGATTCCCGAGTGTTCTGACATCTGCCCTCGCAAGAGTGTCATCGCGAGCTCCACGCTCCTGGCCTGTATCGATTCAATGGGCACTGGCCTAACCATCCCTGGTTTCAGCATCTTGGAAAATGTAGAGTGAAGCTCTCGATCCGAATTGAAAATATTCTCCCCGAAGAAACTGGCATTTAAGCTCCCGGGTAGCCGGTGATAAGGACCAACCTTGGTCAGCGCTCCATCAGTTTTCTTAAATAGCTGTACCAGATACGCAGGCTTGGCGGTGAGGACGGTCCACTGACCGTGTCGCCAAAGTGCCACAGCTCCATGCTTTTCGATTAGTGGGCGAATTCGAGTATTGAAGTTTTGTACCCTCGACACCCCACGGAGAGCATCATATAGCTGAAGGCGGATCGGCACCGCGGGTATGTTTCGCGGAAACGAAGCCGGTAGCCAAGTATAGTATGCCACCATACAGAGGGGAAATGCAAACAGAAATGAAAGAAGAACGGCCAGCATGATGTGAAATGCGATTGACGACGGCGACTATGTGTGTTGATGTGGTGATGCCTGTGGGGAGATGGGAGTCAGATTTCCCATCAGGCCAGACGGGAGTTTGGTCAACATCTTTCCAGGGCAGGCTGCAGTACATGATTATTCTGGGCGGGCCTAAAACTTTACGGGCTATCCTGGGCTCGTGGCAGAAATTGAATCTGCCGGGGGCGAAAAAGGCCTAATCACCAAAAGAAACAAATTGCTGGTGCGCCTGACACTCCGAGACAGGACTGCCGGCGAATTCTGAAACACTCTGTGCATCCCCTCTTGGGACCAGGCCTTGATTGGGTGTTGCTGTGAGGAAAGGCTGCCACTGTCGCTGTCAGCGCACAAGAAGCCGTCAGTGGCTGTGGTGGGATAGCTTGAACAGATTGTGCCGCAGCATACAGGGCGATTCAGTAGGGTATGTTGCTTGTATCGTTCGGTACCGAATTGATTGAGGGAAACAACTTACTTAGTTCTCATTGACGGGGTATGTAGATCTAATTCCGAATAGGCAAAAAAGATGGACCAACGTTTTCACCGCGGCAAGCGCATCGTCAGACAAAAGTAAGTAAATGTGTAATAAAAACGCCATGAGCCGACATTTTCCACTTGAATGAGTGGATTCGGACGCTGTACTCCGTACCTTAGGCTGCAATTCCGATCTGCAGATTGCCTTGGCATGAGTGGATGTGGCTTGGGCGTGTATCGCCGCCATGGCCGAGGGCTTGGTACTAGGGTAGCAAAAAAACCGAGCGATTCCCAGTTGCAGGTGCTCTGGTTTACATCCGCAGCCACGAACCGAATAAAAGCAAATAAATATTTTTGAGAATTTGGAAATGATTATTGGATAATATTCATCATTGAAGCGTCTTTTTTTTGCTTCTTGAAGTGCCCTGGTTGAGGTGCTTTAGTCTTTAGAAGGAGACTTAGTTTGGGATGACTGCTCACTTTGTTTGTTACCCGAGAGCCTGGCTCAACTGAAAGTCTTGCGATCGCCGGTCAAGGTATGAAAGTGGAAAGCTGAATTAAGACATGAATCTGAGTTGAGACAACATGGGGACATGCTTGATAGCCCTGCCGCTGTTCTAGACCGCTGCGACGATCTACACAACCCGTATCCGACTCCCGGCAAGTGTCTCGCGCTGTCGGAGACCGGGGACGCAACAACATTACTGGTGGATGTAGCTCCGCAGCTCCTGATTGGACTGAGACTTACGACACAAGTCACTGATCGAATGCGAAGGGGGCGCAGCAACTTTATTGCAGGATGAAGCTGCTACCTGGTCAGAGTTACGAATCATTCTGCACGAGCGTGGCAGCACCGCAAGATATTAGAATCGAGCGTTGAGCCATCCGCAGAACAGACTCGCATCAAACACCGAGTGCTGGATTCTACAATACCAGAAGCATTTGGGACAAGGAAATGGCACCGCTCAAGGTTATAGGCGCTGGGTTTGGCCGCACAGGTACTCTGAGCTTGTGCTTTGCTCTGGACATTTTGGGGTATGTTTCTAACCAGCCCAGAGTCAAGTCCGTTTATGTTGAAGTAGTGCTAATTCGACGTGACTCCATGAATAGGTACAAATGCCACCACATGGAAAAGGTGCTTCTTGATCCGACTCAGGACCCGGACGCTTTCGCAAGAGCGTACCAAGACCGCAGCGCCGACTGGGACAAGGTATTTGAGAACTACGACGCCTCTGTCGATTGGCCGTCGGCAGAGTTCTGGCCCGAGCTCGTCGAGAGATACCCCAATGCCAAGGTGATCCTCACCGTCCGCGACCCAGAAGACTGGTACAGGTCCGTCGGGAAGACCATCAAGGAGTGGCCAATGGATCCGTCCCTCCAGTGGCCGGAGCGCATGCTCAAGACGAGAAACATGGCTCGTATCATTGTCAAGGAAGGCGCCCTGAACGACTACGGCGACAAGGCTGCCATGATTTCAAAGTTTCTCCAGAACACGGCGAGGGTCCAGTCGGCCGTCGCACAGGAGCGGCTGCTCATCTTTCGCCCTACCGACGGCTGGGGTCCCCTCTGCAAGTTCCTCGGCAAGGGGGTGCCGGAGACAGAGTTTCCTCATTGCAATCGCGGCGGCGATTTCGTTGACAGGTTGACCTGGGTTAAAGAATCCATCGAGAGTGGAAGATATCTCTCCGCAATGTGAGTCGGCGAATTGAGTGGTCGAGATTCCGAGCCTGAACTTGTAACTAACCCGTCAACAAGGCCGTATAAAATGGACTCCATCAACAAGATAGGCGAGCAAAGCTGTACACCTCATCTGTAGCTACAGTGAACTTGCCAAGCGCCTAACGCAACACGTTGTCGGGGGCAATTACACACGAGGCTACAATGAAGACATAATAGGTTAGGGTATGGTAGCCACTAAGGGTATGCGTACAAGCGCAAGTATTCATTCATTTCATGTACTTTGCCAAGCTATGCTATGCTCATCCATTGTGAACCTGTCGAGGTCAGCATGCCTCTGTATCTTCTCATCTCTGTCACCCTGAAAAAGCTAAATGGGGGAATCCATGTAGAGGATTTTAACCAGGCCGTGCTTTGCTTTGGCACGCGGATATGCCCAAACGGCCCAGGAAGCACCGCAAGGACCGACCCGGTGACGTGGCTGACGATCGGCCTGGCTGGACCCTGGCCAAAGTGAGACAGCAAGTCAAGCAAGCTCGGTCAATACGTTTTTTTCTTTTACCCGCACCTGGCAGCTCTTGACATGAAGGCTATACATATATTACATCGCACTTGATTTCCACCCGCGTCGACATACTTTTTACCCAGTCTCGCTTCGATTTGCATGAGAATTGATTGGGTCTCCAAGCCCACCTATCCCCGGCAATGGCTACTTCACGCCCCGCAGACGTCTTTCTCCTTAGCTGCCACCGGACATTGTCAAACCTGCTCGTCAAGCTCCTTTCAGAGCAGACAGGCTGGGAGCAATCAGGTTACTTCCTCCACGGCGCATTTCAATACGGGCTCGGGAGCCTGACAGAATGTGATGCCGAGCCTGCCCAGGAGAAGATCCAGGAGTATCATGCGAAGCTACAGGCTGGATACCAAAAGATGCTTGTGGCGCGCGAGGATGCGCATGAAATTGTACGTTGTCCCAACCTCCCCGCCCCCGGGCCAAGCTCAAACCTAACTGGAGTTGATGCTGAGCAAGACTTGAGTAGGGACGCGCCTTTTTCCTTAAGAGCCATATTGTGCAGATTATCCAACCGTCGCCGTTCTTCAAAGGCATCAGCAGCGACGTAGACGCGCTCACATGCAGCGCCGAGTCGGGGGCGTCGTCATCGTCCTCGGCCAGGACCAACCCAACCATGCTCTCTGACGAGACGCTTCTGTCATTTGTGCCCATCTTTCTAATCCGTCACCCGGCGCTCGTCGTCGACTCGTATTATCGCGCAAAGGGGTTCGCGGACGTGGCCGACCTGCGGCAGAGCTATGTCTACTACTCGACAGGCGTGCACTCGACAAGGGCCCTCTTCGAGTGGTATGCTTCTGCGGTCGCAGACGAGCCACAGGCCGGGAAGAACTGCCCCATCCTCATCGACGCGGATGATGTGTTGGAGGGCGACACGGTGCAAAGGCTGGCAAAGGCAATAGGCATGGACCCAAACCAGATCCTGGAGCAGTGGGACGCTAAATCGACGGACGGGCTCGAGCCGAGAAAAAGGTCCTTCACACAGGACATGTGGGGCTCAACGGGGATTGACAAGTCCAAGAGCTCAAAGGGCCTGGATCTCGAAGCCAAGTTTGAGAGTTGGAATATGCTTTACGGCAGGGAGGTGGGCACAGTGCTTGCGGACTTGACAAACAGCCACATGAGTGACTATATGTGGCTGAAAAGCCGCAAGTTTTGAACCGGCAGGCTGCAAAGCATCTAAGACTGTTTAAATACTAGTCTATCGTAATCCCCCACGGGTTTTGGAGTCCCCCGACGCATCACGGAGGTTTCCCCCCAGAAAACTTTACCAGTTACGATGTGATTGATTGGGTTGTGGTAAAGTCAGTGTGGCTCGGTGTCCAGCGACCATGCATGTGCCTGCGTGATATTTATAAGACTTGCTCAAGTAGCCGAATCTTCCACCGTAACAGCCCCAATATCAGGACATGAAGGCATCACTAGTAGTCGTCGTCTCCGAAACCCCTGTCCGCCAAATCATTCCAGTCATCCTCTAGATTCTCCGGTACGTGATGCTTCCATTGGTTTCCCCACTGCTCACTAGCCTCTTTATCTGTCTGATCTTCGCCCTCCCCACGTTCATCTTCCTCCGGGTCCTCGGGCCGGCGCACGCCATGTGTCCACTTGAAAAACCCATCCGGGTCCCATCTCTTCTTCACCTTTCTCAGCTCATCCTTGTTGCCCCCAAAGTACGCCCTTTCATGGAATTTTGTTGGAAAATACCTGTCGGGGAAGTTGATGAATGCCGCTTCCCCGTTTAATGATAGTGGGCGGAGCCTCTTTTTCACATTGGCCAGGAAGCGGCGCATGTCACGCTCCATCCACTTGTCGACCCATTCCACAGTCACATAGGCATGGAAGAGCGCCTCGCGCCAGAAGAAGGCCGTGTCCGAGGTCCCAGGCTCCGAGGCCTTTCCGCCCGAGTGAATCCATGTGACGAGGAAGTTGACTTGCTCGCCCTTGAATTCCGCGCGGAACGCTCTCATGAGCTCGCGGATAGCCGTCGTGATGGTTGCGAAAGGGGATGATCTGGTGAAGATGAAGGAGCTGTAGAGCTCGTACGTCTTGTTGGAGGGATACGCACGCTCGGCTTCTTCAAGCCACTGCCCGACGAGGGTCTCGTAAAGGAAACGGGTGGATTTCTCATCGAGGACGCGACGCTTGAGCTGGGTTTGGAGGTCGACGTTGGCAATGTACTTGGTAATCAGTCGGTCGTATTCACCCTTGCTGCCATCGAATGAAACGTTGAAGCGCACGCCGCCCTCGTTGGACGTCTGGCGTAGGTCGCAGATCCAGGTGGTGTCGATGGTGAGCTTGTTGGGCCACGGCGTAGCGTAGAAGGCGTTCATGACGGCCATGACGTCGTCGGTGAAGCCGGATTTGGGGAACCATTGGTATCGTCCGGCAACCACCATGCCGTTGCGGTTGCTCAGTTTCTGGACGTGGAGTTTCATCTGCACGACCACACCAAAGTTGCCGCCACCAGCGCCGCGGAGCGCCCAGAAGAGACGGCCGTTATCCGAGCTGGGCGGATCGGATTCCCTGACGGTTACGATGGAGCCGTTGGCCGTGACCAGGGTAGCCTCAGCGAGCGTGTCGGCGCCCATGCCGAAGCTGCGGGTGAAAGGCCCTAGGCCGGCACCGAGGATGAAGCCGCCGACACCGACAGTGGGGCAGCGCCCGCCGTTGATAATGAACCCATCGTGGTGGCCGATAATTAATTTCTCATAGACGTCACCCCACTGGCAGCCGGCGTCCATGGTGACTGTCATGGACTTCATATCGAGGCTGGCATTCCTCATTCCGCGTAGGTCGAGGGAGATGCCGCTCTGGGCAGTCGAGTGGCCGGCATAGGAATGGCCATGGCACTTGATGGTAACTTTGAGAGACTGGGTTTTTGCCTCTCTGATAATTGTCTGCACTTGGGCGGCGTTTCTAGGCTGGACTACACAGTCAGGGCGAGAGAAACGGAAGAGGAGGTTGGAGGTAGCAATGGCATGCCTGTACTCGGCCTCACCGGGCACTAGGACAGGGATTTGTTGCGACTTGAAGACTTCTATGGCCCGTTCCATTATGCTTTTTGATTCGCCAACTCTGACGCGAGCACTGGAGACACTGTCTCTGACAGCATGCCTGGGGCGTAGGATGGGGGTGAGGTATATTGCACACGAATCACGTGTCAAGAGATTCTGGCTGCCCAATATCCGCGATATAGGAAGCCCATGCAACTCTCTATCTCTCATTAAGTGCAGGATTGTGGCTGGATATGTGGTCACATGATGTTGGGCACGAAGTGAGGGGAAAGTCACGGGAGAAATTGCCAGCATCAGTATAACAGAAATCGACGTGCCAGTTAGTTCCTCGCTTAACGTGACGCAAGTCACAATACCCATTCAGAATTGTTCTCTCCAATCGTCAAGTCTTGGCCACGCGTCTCGTTTGTCTGAATTCCCCATCCCTCCTACTGGGTAGCTACTGTTGTGAGAACACTCCCTTCAGCACTCTTTACCTAACGTCCTGAAGGTGCTTACACGGACAACTTCCGACACCCCACACTACGTATCGCCGTAAACACAGACTTCACCATGGCAGAAAAGCAAAGTTCTAGCAAGTCCATCCAATCCAAAGTCGGACTGGACGACATCGCAGACCTGGCAACGGAATTCCTCAAGCCAGAAAAGGTCGTAGCCCAGCTGCAAAAGGGCACGGCCACGCTCACCAATCTGGCGAATGAGTTCCTCACGCCGGAGAAGCTCAAGTCCTATATAAAAGACTACAAGAGTTCGTCACTACCCAATACGTCACCCGTCCTCCACAGTGTGCTGACGAATCTGTGACCACCTACAGGCGGACTTATCGTCGCCTCCCTCTGGCTAAGCCGCTCCTTGTTCTCTGTCCTCCCCATTATTCCCTCAATCACCGCGCTCCCGACCATCCTCGTTCTCATTGTATTCATCTCCCAGACTACTTCGACCCGCACCATCATCGGCCTCGCCAAACATGCCTATGCTGAAATATCCTCGTCCGTCACCTCCTTTGGCAAGAAGATGCTTCCATCATGGATGACTCGTTTCATCTTCATCGTCTTACTGTTTCCCATTACCCGGGCAGTAACGCTTCTTGTCATGTTAGCAGCGTGGGAAATCACGAGCAAGTACCGTGACGGTGTTGTTGCAGTAACCAAGGACGCGGACCAGGCTATCTGCCGCGCCGATTCGGCTGCAGAGAAAGGGGATGAGCACCTGCGTGAAGCAAAGTTGCTAGAAAGGCACGCCATGCAGCTAGCTGTCTCGGCAATGCACAATGAGAAGATGTGGAAAGCAGTTGTTGCTGTAGCAAGGGAGCTGAAGACGGAAGTGGTTGGGATCGAGAACGATCTGCGGCTATTCCCCACCAAAGTGGACAAGGTGAGAAAGCTCGCCGAAAGGGTCAAGGTGGTGGCGGAGGAAGGGGATCTGGAATTGGCGAGGGAGATGGCGGTGAATGTAGGGAGGTTGGAGGAGATGGTGATGCAGGTAGGGAAAAAGGCTGGCGAGAGGGCGGACGAGGTGGAGCGGTTAAACCGGAGGCTTTGGAACTTGACTGTGGGCGAGGCTCCCGGCTAAGCGAAACCTCTCAGCCGGTAATGGTGGCTAAAAATGAATGACAACTTTGTAATTTGAAAGGATAGATAACATGTACAATGTCTTTCTGAACATTTTATGTCGAGAGCCTTCAATGGCAACTTGGAAGTCTCGTTTTTCGTTTCAGTACTTGTATCGTTGAGCTGAAGAGCAAACCAAAGAGTGCGGCTATCTGTAGCTGGCAGCCTCAACGGCTGCCAAGGGTTTGAATAGAGTCTCGACTAACTGGGCGGAAGTCAGCAAACCACAAACTCGTATATGAACGGCGGTCAATTGTGGAGGAATACTCACCCATCGGTCCAAACCCCGTTCATCACGGAACGATTTGAACTTGTCATCCATCCTACCTATCTGATCGTAAGTACTACTGTTTCTTGCTATTCTACCGGAGACTGTGCGTACCCGCAAAGATATGAGACACTCTGGTAACGCCCGGGTTGTCCTTGAGAGTGTCTAGGAATTGGACGGCATCTTTTGACGACCCGACCTGGCCGATCAAGAACTTTACAGCTACAGTGCCATTTTAGCAAGCTGAGCATAGAGAATGCCATGTAAATCTTAGAGGAGGAGGGGGCGGGGGCGATGAAAACTCACAGTCCAGAGGATAGTTGTTCTGCTCCAGCTTCTTGCCACAATTGACAATCACATTCGCCAGCGTGTCCGTGTTTTCGGGTTGGGGGGCACCGTCAGTAAGGATGGATACAAGCAGCGGCCTCCTTAGCGTGCCCGCCGCAAGCGGTTGGAACACTAGTGGCTCGAGGATATGCTCTTGCAGCGTCGTCCCGATGGATGTGTCTCCCCTGGGTTGGATCGAGTCGAGAACATTCCAGATGCCCTCAGCGTCCAGGGACGGTGACTCGTTAGTTCGCTGGTTGATGAAGCGAAGGGCAACGCCCTCGTCATCAGGGAGGACGCGGGTCATGGTCTTGGCAATGCGCAACGCGAGGCTCTTTTGGTTTTCCCATCGATGTTCAGCCCTGCCTTTGCTGTTGCTCATGGAGCTGCTGTCATCTGTCGCATTGTCAGTAACACTATGCATAAGAATGTACAAGGAAACGGAAGGTTAAGTCTCGTTACCGCAGTAGATGACCTGCTGATGCATGGTGACCTTGATGGTCTTGGGAAGGACGTCTGGGTTACCCAGGTCAGTGGTAGGGTCATTGGCAAGGTTCACTATCTTCTTCGCCATATCCTGCATGAACTGCTTTTTGTTCAGGAAGAAAGCCCCCAGGGCAGGCGTGTCTTTGACGTAGGTGTCAATGTTGTTGATGAATTCTTGAGGAGTGGGCTCCTCTGGGGTAGGCTGCATCGCCTTCAGTGACTGAGATGAAAGTTCCCTGTCAGCAGGACAATGGATTGGATGTTGTGCAGTTCTGCGTACCTTTTCCACGCTCTTGTGGCGTTCGCCCTTGAACCCAAACGCTTTGGACATGAAGCCATCAAACTTGTCGTCAACCCACGAGACTATATGACGACCAAATGTGATAGCGTTAGACACAAGGCGTGAGAAGAGTGACTGCTCCTCCTCCGGGTATAATGCATTCTGTACAGAATGCTTTCCAGTATTTTTCGCAACCTCAACCGCATTGAAGCTGTCATCATTTCTAATATGCAGCCTCGCGCCGGCCTTGGCCAGCAGCCGCACAGAATCCACGTCGAGCTTCTCTATGGCGCACATCAGCGGCGTGTTGTTCTCCACAGCATCGCATGTGTCGTCGATTTCATCTTTGGGAACCTTGGTGAGAAGCATCTGCACGATGAGCGGACGCTCCACCGGCGTCTGCGAGGTGGCGAGAACGAGCGGCGTCTCGCGATTCTTGCAGCGGAGAGTCGCCTTTGCGCCCCGTCCGAGGAGCGCCTCGACTTGTTTCGGGAACCCAGCCACCACGGCGGTCGCAAGCAGTGTCCAGCCGGTGCTGGGATCCTGCGAGTTGAGGGTGCTGGGGGAGCTGCGAAGCCAGTTGTCCAGCCTGGGGCCGAGGAGGATGCCTTGGCGGGCGTCGTCAAAGATCGTCATGGTCACGATTGCCAGTTGCTGCACTCGGGTCGGGTCTCAGAGCATGTGTAAGTAAAAGAAAAAATTGGCGGCTCTTATGGTTTTGGCTTAAAGAGTGCCTGATGGGACAGATATAATGATATATTGTCAGGCAATACATGGGTTGGGCTGAAGGACACGGTTAGGCGCATCAGATGGGCTAACACGGCACAGCATGGAACAAGTGCCCAAGCATCTGGTGTGCCAAGACAACGGCCCGTCCGGGTGCTGAGCCGAGACAATGATACTCTCCACCATCGAACCCAGACGCTGCGGATTTCCCTTGACCCCGCGCGAGCTGGGTGAGTTCAGCTCTGAATGACGTGTCGAGCGACCCGCTTCAGCTGAACAAGCCATGCATCTCGTTCCATGAGCGTCGTCAGGGTTGACTGCTTGCATGTGATGGGTGACCTCCGTAAAGCCAAGAGTGCCAGAGCACTTATAGGAGGTGTAAGAATCATTAACCTATCCGCTGTTTCTTGCGGCATATATGAACAGTCAAGGCCAAAGGAACCAGTGGTTTACTAGCCTGTAATAGTACAATCCTAGCGGACCTGACATTTCTAGTACTTGAAAGAGGGGTTTTTGTTTGTAAGCTTCGATGCTTAGATGCTTAGATGCTTAGATGCTAATTCATCCTTGCTGTCATGGTGGATATGGTACCACTGCACCAGACAGGTACAAGCTGCTCGACCTCCAGGCAACAAACAAATGCGGCTCTCTATCCCCCGGTAACATCATATATCCGATGGAGTTTAATCTGCAGTGAGTTTGTGAGCTCTTGAATGCGCTTAATCTGTCTTCTGCTAATATATAAGAAAGGGTTCCCCCCAGGCCCTGGGCTTTACAAGGATATTAGAAATAGAGACGGAGAGTTGGAGAACTATTACCTTAGCTCAAACGCTCTGTATTAATCAACAACTTGACGACCGCGGCATCGTGCCCGTACCTAGCAGCGCATATAGCGGTGTTTGACCAGTGTTATATTCCTTACACTCGACAACGGCCTTGCCTATATCGAGCAGCAGCCGGGCGGCCGCATCGTACCCGTTCTCGGCGGCCCATGATAGCGGCGTCTGCACGACCGTTGTCCAGGCCGCGGTGCGTCGACAGCCAATCGCATGTCCGCCCACTGCCTCTGAACGACAGTCGTTGTATGATGGGCGTGCCGAAAGAATCCCCTGACTGGTCGCCAAGGCTAGTATTAAACAGAGACGACGCTGTCTATATTTCCGACGACGTAGTTTTAGATATTAATAAATTTTTTGTTTATATAATCGCTGTACTAGACCATTTTTTCCCTTGCTATGCGTGATGCGGGCTAGGAGATGACACGCTCGCTATTGCTCGCCGTATAGTATCTCTTTTGGAGGAATAAACGATATAGCTTGTCGATAAGGATGGTAGTATATATACCTCATTTAACTGTTGACATAGCTAGAGCGAGTATGGCGGCCACTATGGAAACCTGGTCTCCGCCGACGGCAGCGACCTCGACCTCTCACAGGCTGTGGGATATGGCACCGCCGCCAAAGCCTAGCGCAGCGGCCAGAAGGGGCCATGCAAGTGATGATGTTGAAAATAGGGAATGAATGGATAATAATGACTGAATAATACCAACCAGATGTTTTCTTCCTTGTCGTGTTTCTTTGTCTCCACTTTTTGCTAGTGATGTGATTCTGGAGCGCCGCATGCGTCTCTTTCCTTAACCTGCGTTCTTCCCTGTGCCTAACCCCCTGAAAATAGAACTTAGGATTGCGATATATCAGACGTTGCCTGTATATCAGAGATGGAGACAGGTTTGACGAGATAAGAAAGGGCACGTTTGATGAAGTGCTCTGAACGCGATGTCTACGGCTGGAGGGCGTCTTAAGAATTCTCTTCCGAGCTCGTCTAGAGAGATGAAAGAATTTAATGACTAGAAATGACATGTCTACAAGGCTCGCTCTTTTGCCGCGATTGTTAAATTGTTCATCGTCGACGAGGCTGGCCAAATCGGGGGCTGACCTGCGAACGGCCGCCTCCCGCAGCAAATGAAACGGGATGACGCGCCACAGCAGAGGTCTCCGCCACAGCAAACGTCTCCGCCACACCCAGTTTATACCTGCATGACGACATGAGGAGCCACACATGTACTTGGCAGCAGAGACTTTCTCTCGTCGCAAAAAGTTACAAAGGCGAAGAATCGACGCATAGAAAGTCTTGATTTTAAGTTGCGCTTCATGCTGGACAGCGAGCCCTATTCTGAACAGGGCTGAAGTGCACACCCTTGTTAGGTAGTAAGTAGCAGGCGACGGCGGGCGCTGACAGAACGGCTGGCCGAGGAGCGCGGGCGGGTCGTGCAATATACCAGCGCTGATCCTCGCAGTCGCAAGGCAGACAGCCTGAAATTGGTGTAACCGTTGTCAGAAATTCCGAAAAGAATTCACACGAACCTAGTTGACGAGCAGAATGTCTCTGACCTTTTTCTCATTTTCTTTACCATGTATGGGTGAGTTGAGCATCATACTCAGATGCAGACAGTTACACTCTGCCAGGTGCAAGACATTCCAAAAATATCACAGCTGCTGCGCCACACACAAGCCCACAGCCGCTTCCAGTGGGTTGTGGACTGTCAGCGGAGTGCTAAAGGTGGGTTTCGGTGGGACAGCGCCCCCTAAACAGAACAGCTCCAGTGGAGATGGCCGCTGTGCTGAGCCTGTGCTGGCCGGACGAACGCAGAGAACTGTGCGCCACAGCAGGCAACGTCCCGGCACTGTCGCTCGCGCACCCAAAAAGATTGACCCTGTCACCTGTGAGCCTGTTTTGCCATTTTGGCCTGATTTGTAGTTTCTGCTGGTAAACCTGCCCCCTGCTAAAAGTGTAATACCGGGGAGTGCTGTCGTGGCCCTGCCCCTCTGTCGTCCACATTCCTGGCCACCCAGCAATCCCGGGTCAGCGCCACACCTCCATGTCTTACCACAAGCCGAACCTCCACGTCGCTCTAGCTCCTCCAACCTCCCATCCTCACCACCTAATACTTTTTTTGCTTTACCTTCTCTCGCTTGCCCTGCTTGTTGTCTGCATCCTACCGCTCCTTTACCCGAATCACTGTATTGTTTGCATTCTTCCGCGACGGCTGGCATTGTATCACCAGCCGCTATCCACTCCAGTCGCTGCCCGACACACACCGACGACGTACGCGCAAGCCCCCGTTCGGTGAAGCTTCAAGTTTGCCTGCCCGGCCGCCGACGAGGACAAATAGCTCGCTTGCGCATGAGCATGACGAGATAGACTGCTTGCGCATCGACAAGCACTCGCAGTCATGGATCACGGCTCCTACAGCCGACCAGACGGTCGCGGCCAACCTACGCTGTAAGTAACCCCATGACGACGGAGAGACAATCCACGGGCTTGCGTCGACAATTGTCCCGACACACAACTAACGCGACGGTGTTACAGGTCCGGCTCCTCGGCCGCTAACAACGGCTACCAGGTTAATGTCAGCCGCCAAAAGACGAAGAAATGGGTCGAGGCCAAGTCGCAAAACTACGACGGCGACGACTGGGGCGCTGACGAGTACGACGATGACGAGGTAGAGCCGCCCCTGCCTCTCGCGCCTCAGGGTCCTCAGTATGGCGGTCCCCATACTGGTCACAACGTGCCCTCGCTGCATATCCAGACCAACCAGCCGCCACCGCAGCAGCACCAGCCCTACCCGCCGCCTCAATCGCGACCGCCTCCGCCCGCCAGCACGCAGCCTCGTCAGGCTTCCAATAACCCTTCGTCCGCGCACCCCAGCTCGGCTGTACCGCAGTCAGCCGGAGGCTTCCAGCCGCAGAGCGCCTCTTCGACGTATCCTCTGTCGCCTCGCTCGCCGCCCGATAGCCTGCCCTCGCAGACGCCTCAGGTCGCGAATAAGCCGCTGCCTTTTGTTAGGCCGTCCGACATTTATCGCCGAATGGAGGAGGAAAAGAGCCGTGCTTCCTCTGACAGCTCCCGACCGAGCGCCGATATGGGATCGAACCTGTCGAAGCACAGTTCAGCCTCGCCAGCGCGGACGGCCGCCGAGCCCGTCAAGCCTCAGCCTCCTATCGTACCAGTCCCGGCGCCACGCACCGACAGCCACAGCAATGTCTACCAAAATCTCACAAAGGCACCGGTAAATCAACCGACGCATCAATCAGCTCAGCAACCGTCCTTTGCCTCGCCACCTCGGTCCGATGTGCCAGTCTCGCAGTTTGCGACACCCCCGCGCGACACTGCCGGCAACGAAGCCATCCAGGATGCGAAGCGCCTGTCTACGAGTCCCAAACTCCCCGATCTTGCGCGCATGTCTGTCTTCGGAGCCGATTTCTTCTCCACTGGCGGTTTTACATCTTCCTTGTCATCGCAGCAAATCGCTGAACAAGACATCCCCGAAGTCCCCAAGGTGGCACCAGAATTAAAAGTGGATAGTCCAACGACACACAAGGCCAATACTTCGACCGCCGATGCCGCAAAGCCTTCCTCAAACAAGATTGAAGCGCCTCCAGCAGCCCCGACCGCCATAGAGAACGCTTCCATCCAGCACGAAATCATTGCGCCCACCGTCTACCAGGCCCCGGGTCCCGCGCCCACGGCGACCGACTCGATGGCATCGGCTGCTCTGCCTAGGGACGCACCGCAGCCGGCTGCTGACCCCGCCAAACAGGCCACCACGAGAACATCCATTGACACGGCGTCGAGCTCGCGCTCTGCTGCCTCCGCCGCCGACATTACCCCGACCAAGCCACTGAATGTCCGCAAAGAGGAGAGCCCGGTGCGAGCCTTTGAGCCCCCGCCTTCGCTCCAGCGCGAGCCGACGTTTGGCACCGACACGTCCTCGCCTGTCAAGGAAAGCGACATGCTCCGCGACGAGATTATCAAGACGCTCAACTCTCCCGGCCAGCCCAGCAAGGGCAGCTTTGAGACGGAGCCGACCGACAGCGATCGAAAGGGCTCACAGAGCCACGCCCGCGATTCCACCTATACCCTGCAAGACTACGACAGCTACTGGGACGACACGGATACCGCGCCAGAGGTGCCCGCTCAGCCAGTGCAACCTCAGCCCAAAACAATGAGCGTCGTGCCCGAAGAGGCGGCCGAGGCCGTTGCCGCGGCTGAGGCAAAGGCCCCCGAGCCGCCAGCCAAGACAACGGAGCCGACCCTGTCCGTTGAAGAGACCAAGCCGGCAATGGCGTCGCCTCCTGCGCCATCAATGGCCGCCGTCCAGCCCATGCCGCAGGCTGCAACAAGCCAACACTCGTCATCGCCTGCTGTGTCCCAGGTGTCGCATGCTACTTCGGCCCAGCAACCTCCAGAGGCGTCTATTGTGTCGCCAACCAGCACAGACCGGCGTCGCAGATTTTCTTGGGAAGCAGAGGATGCGTCGAGGCCGCCACCAACGGAATTGGGCGTTGCTCCTCCAGCCACCACGGCGCCGCCACCTGTTCCTACTGCTGCCGCCACCGTTCCGGCTTCAACACTGGCGTCCGCGCCAGCGCCCGCGCCAGCGCCCGCGCTCACCACTACCGTTGCTCCTCCTACCGAAACTAAGCCGCTGCCGGAGCTCACATCCCCTCGCGACGGGCAATCTGGCCCTACGACTGTCCCCACGGGTGCTACAGCTGTTGCTGCAACTGGCGCCGCTGTTGTGGTGGCAGCCGGTGTTACAGCCGCTACCGCGAACAACCATGGACAAGAATCGAAACGTCTCTCGCTCGCTGACGAAAAAGGCCTTTCTGCTACAACGTCCAACGAAATCTCTTCGCCAACGGAAGAACACCCGGCGCTCCGACTTTCCGACCCAGCTCCCGCTCCTGTTCTGAGCATGCCCAGATCTTCAGGCACGACCATGACCCCGTTCAAGGACATCATGGGTCTCAACAACTCCTCCGAGAGGGTGGCGAAATTCAACGAGACCAGAGTCGCCTTCGCCGTCATGGACACCGGTCTCGACAGATGGCTCACTAACCTCCACCAAGACCACCCGGAGCACCACTCCAAGAGCTTCAACTCCTACCATCCCTCGGCAGCGCCTCCCACCGGCGCCGCGCCCGGCGCCCCGGCGCCCACGCAGCAGCCGTACTATCAGCAGTACCTCAACGCCAGTACGCCCGGCAGCGGCAGTGGATCGTCACCCGGCGGTCGCCGCATCGGCGGCCTCGCCATGCCGTCCACCGTCGGTGGCAGCGCGTTTGGCCACTCGAGCAACCAAATCGGAACCAAGAGCAAGGAGCTTATGCAGTCGGCGGGTAAAATGGGCAAAGGACTCTTCAGCAAGGGCAAGAACAAGTTGCGCGGGGACAAGGTATTTCACTAATGCTTTTTTTTTCTTTCTTTTATTATGCACCCAGCTCATAGTGAGTGGGCCGTTTTTCCTTTTCTTACCCCCAGGCAGGATGGACAATTTTCTTTTTAACTTTTGTATTGATTTATGATTAATGCTTCAAATGGATTTCTGCATCACTGCGTTTATGACGCTGCGGGTGTTTGGGATAGGAATATGACGATGATTATCTTGGAGCCTGCAGAACCAACCCCTTTCTCACTCATTAAACCACGTGAAACAAAAAAGCGATTTGATATTAATTGTTGGTTCTTTCTTGACAGGGCGATATACCTCCACCTCAAGTGCCAACCAAGGCCAAGCACGACCGCTCCGGCTCTTGGGCCGTCTTGAGCAGCAAACTCCGCACCGAGTTCTCGTCTAAGGAACAGCATGAACAGCAGCAGCAGCCGCAGCCACACGACGACGAGTACTACGCTGCTTCTGCCTCGGCGCCCAGAGCCAGCATGACCATTGCGCCGCAGATTCCGATCCCAGAGCCCGTTTCGCCGCTCCTCCGCGAGGCCACGCCCGACAGGTCCTTTGCGTCGGCCTCTGCGGCACAGACCGCCTCCGGCCAACGCAGCATCGATTACCACCACGCTCCCGCAGGCTCTGCCGCCTCCTCTGCTCCTTTAACTTTTGCCAGCAACGCAAACCCCGCTGCGAACCAGCGCCAGCAGATTCGCGTGGTGCCAGCGGAGACAGCGCATGGGCCGGCTGGAATGGGGGCCCCGTCCTTCCCGCCTCCCGCCGCCGAAGATAGTGGAGTAGGCATGCTCGCGCAGCCAGACGAAGCTGATGGCTCTCCCCAGCGACAGTCTTCTTTTGTTGGACTGCCTCCCATCCGTCGTTCTTCAACCTTTGGCATGAAATCCAAAGCGCGTCGCGCTGCCGAGCGCTTCCCACTGGACGAAGAGGACGGCAATGGCGTGCCGGGCCTGCCGACCAGCGACGTCATGGAAGATCCTGTAAGTCAACAACAGCCAGAGGCGCCGCAGCAGCAGATGCGCCGCGATCATCTTTCTGCCGCGCACGCAGGGCCTTCTTACCAGACGACCGACAAGGACGGCATCGTGGTGCAACACCAGCCAGTGTCCGCCGAGCACTCCCCCGAGCGCCCTGCAATGCAACCCGTCATGGCACCGCCGCCGCCACAGGCACAGCCCATGCGCCAGAACAACCAGCTGCCGCCGCTTCCGCCCGTGATGATGCATCCTGGGCAATCTGGTCCCTGGCGCCTCGAGGAGAGCCATCTCACCGAACCGCTGCACCAGGCCAAGAACCGCTCCGGCCACAGCCCCATCTCGCCGTCCTTTAACTATGGCTTTGACAAGGAAACCGGACAACCTGTTGCCGCAGCCGCCGCGATGCCTCCCCCTCCTCTGCCGGCCGGCAGCAGCAACAACAGCATGCGCGCCCGCAACACCGACGTGCCGCCCTCTTCGGCCCAGCGCTACCCGGGCCTCTTTGCGCCGCGTCCTGATGAGGAGCTACCCCCTCAGCAGCAGCAGCAGCGCCAGGTCAGCTCGCAAGCTTACTATGAAGAGATGGCGAACCCGCGCCACAGCGGCAATGAGTACTCGATCCCGGGCGTGGGCCCGCCGACCGACGACCCGCGCGGCCGCGCGAAGCGCAACTCGGGCATCTTTAGAGAAATCGGCGACAAGATTTCGCGCGCCACCTCCCGCGACCGCAAGAACTCCTTTGCGGACAGCAGACCGCCTGTGGACGCCGCCGCCGTTGCGCACGCCGACGAAGCCTCCGAGTCGAGTTTCGGCACCGAGGACATGCAGGACCGTAAGAAGAAGCGCCGCTCCAGCTTCCTCCACTCGCTCACGGGACGGGCCTCCATGGACCAGGGCTCGCGCCAGAGCTTCTCCATGCTGCAGCGCTCGCAGACGGAGACGTTCCCGCAGTCATCTTCAGAAGATGTGAGCACCACCGCCCGCAAGCGCTCCATGTTTGGCGGCGTCATGGCGGGCCTCAAGGGCAACAGCGCCAACGCCAACGCCCCGACGTCGGGTCTCGCGAACCAACAGTCTGCGGATGAACCGCCCCAGCTCACGCCCAAGAAGAAGCGCTTCTCCGCCATCACAAAGGCGTTCCAGCGACCGAACCAGGATCGTCCTTCCTCAGGAATGTCACTGGAGCCGACGGAGAGCGTGGGCAGCAGCAACCACCCTCCGCGCGCGGGCCTCATGGCCAGCATGCCCTTCCGCAACCGAGACCGCAGCGACTCCGCGACGCAGATGTATCCAGCTGCGGGCGTCGAGAACAACCGCCGCGCGTCCTTTTCAAACCTGCTCTCTTCTCTCACCGGCAACAGGGGCCAGACGCCGGAGCAGCCGCCCAAGAACACGTCCGACTTTGGTGCTGCGCGCGACTTCCCGCAGGATATCCCCTCGCCACCGCGTCAGCGGCATGCTGCCGACGACTTTCCCATGCCGAACCCTCATGCTGCGCCCGCGCACGCACCCGCGCCCAGCCTGCCCGCGCAGTTCATGGAACATCCCCAGCCACTCTTCGCCGCGGGCGAGAATAAATGGGGCGCGGACCGACCGCAGACCTCGACGACCGTCACGGGCAGCGAGAGACCAATTACGGACGCGAGTGAGTCGATCGCCAGCAGCGCCGCCATCGGGCCCGCTGCTGCCGCCGCGGCGGAGACGAGCAGCAAGCGCGACGACCCTGCTGCGCCATCTGATATCTCCGACTCGGAGACGGACATGTTTGACAATGCGCGCAAGCCTTCTGATGTCGCGCCTTCTGTAATGACGGCGTCTGCCGTCGCCGATGAGGAGAGCAGCGCAGACATGACGCGCCAGGACACCAACGTCAGCCAGGCCACGCCGAGCATCGTGACTGATCTTCCGCGCCAGGATGACCCGCAGCAGTCTACGCCGACGGGGCCAACGCAGTACCCGAACAGCCCGGGCGGCTACTTTGCGCACAACGACAGAATGGCCAGTGCGGGTGCGCCGCTCTCGGCGGGCGCGCACGGCGGCTATCCCCAGGGACCTCCCATGCACCAGCACCAGCAGGATCCGCGCCGGTCGTTCACGAGCCCTGCGTACGGTCAGAGCATGGGACAGCAGCAGCACTACGGTGGGCAGCATGGTCAACAATACCCCAATCAGCAGCAACACCTGCAGCAGCAGCAGCAGTATATGCAGAGCGGGTTCGGACAGCCTGCCCAGCCCGCTGAACAGTCCGCCTCGTCCGGCAAGGGCTGGAAGGGCCTGAAGAGCAAGATGGCCGGCATGGCCGGCCCGTCGTCGCCCAGCAGCAAGATCCAGGACAAACCTACTGCGCGTAGCAGCAAGCTCCTGAAGAGACTGTCGAAGCAGCCGGGCCCGACTACGACGCAGCCTGCGCAGCCGGGCGAGACGTCGCCCGGTTTCGGCGTCTTCCCCAGAAATCAGAGCCAGCCCATGGCCGGTCCACCGCAGCAGATGCCACCGCACATGCAGCACCAGCAGCTGCCTCCTCAGCAACAGATGCCGCCGCAGCAGATGCACATGGGCCAAGGCTTCCACCCGCAGCAGGGCCACCCCCAGCAGCAGCTGTCCATGTACATGCAGCAACAGCAGCAGCAGCAGCAGGGCGAGCCTCGTTACGCCAGCGTTCCCGTTCCGCAAAGCTACAACACCTACGGCCAAGGTGGTGGTTCGCAAGCACCCGTGTATAACGTCAGCCGCCAGTACTCGCAGCATCAGACGCCGTACCAGGAGCAGCAACAGTATGCAAGCCACTACCAGCAGCAGTACGGCCACCCGCAGCAGCAGCAGCATAATGGCTTCCACCAGTCGCCTCCCGCTGAGGTCCGTCGCGAGTCGCAGTCTCACGAGCCGCTCTCCCAGCAAGTGTCGCAGACTGGCAGCGAGCTCCTCAGCCCCGTCACTCAGCGTAGCGGCAGCCTGCCCATGTTAAGCCCTACCTCGGATGAGCCGCGCAGGCCGTCCATGATGAGCCCGACCTCGGACGAGCCGCCGCACAGCCCGCACACCGCGCCGCTGACCAGAGAAGCGCTGGCGCAGCAGGACGCGAGCAAAGATATGCAGCCGGTGCAGCATCTGCACCCCGACGAAGGCCGTCCCAGCCTCGGCCCGTCCAACAGCAACCGCGTCAGCCAGGTCTCCGCCGACAGCGGCCGCCAGCGTCCCTCGCCCAAGTCGCAGCAGTCGCCTGCCGTCAGCCACAAGCAGCTGCAGACCGCTGCCGTCGCCGCCGCTCCCAGCGACAACGAGCGCCATGTGAGCGCCGCCAGCATCTCGCCGCCTGTCGGGCCCAGCCCGGACCTTGCCAGCGCCACTGCCGCTTCCACCACCTCCGCCGCCACCGCGCCAATCCACACGGAACCTGTTCTGAGCCCGGCGACACCCGCTACCGCCGAGCCGCTCACCAAGCACCTCACCGGCGACAGCGACGGCCACGTCTCGGACGACTCGCTCGAGAAGAAGGCGAAAGCAGCCAAGACGGAGGAGGAGCCCAAGGCGGCGGGGCACTTTGCCGAGCTCGAAGACACGGCCGATGCGCGCCAGCGCACGATCCGCATCGACGGCCAGGAGGAGAAGATTCTGTACGACCCCGAAGAGGAGAATCCGAAGATGTCGGCGACGAGCTACCCGGGTCAGGAATGGAACCCGTACGGTGAGCCCGGTTTTGGCGAGTGGCCAGAATAAAGATGGGGATGTGAAGTGAGGGTTTGAAAAAAATTGTTTATATGTACATGTCGCCATCTTTTTTGTTATTTAATTTGTTACCAGTTTTCTGTTGCTTTTCTATGTATTTTTCTTTTCGTGTAGCCCTCATTGGGTTTGAGGCTGCTTGCCTCTCTTGGATACCATTTCCTTTTTACGCTACGGCTTTTTTATCACATAGCGTCTCCTTGAGCTGTCACATATTATTTTACATGTGATGATATATTTCATTGCGTAATCGTTTTCTTTAGCAATAGAGCTTAATATTCATATGCCTTGTCAATAAAGGTATCTACTAGTTCCATTGCGTTGTTATTGCACTGCCATGCGTCCCGTGTTGCATCCCCCGCTTTACGCCTAATCGTGTACGCCAACTTGACATGGGTTGCTTCGAATTGGCTCGAAAGAGTTTTTCTAGTTTTCTTAAGCCGACTCCTAGCCTGAAAGCCTTCTTTGTTTCTCGGATTAGGCTTATACTGGAGTGCTTCACCCGAAGTGCGTGCGGGGGAGGACGCACATGTCGATCCCCCGCGTAGTTCTGGGTGGGGGATAGCTGCAAGCTACTGGCTAGCTTCGCCAACTAAAATTCGTTTACGAGGTATGATAGCTTACTTTTTTGTTATAGACAAGGTGAGGGGTTGTTGCAGTGCTCGGATATAAATTAAATAACTTCAAACGTACAATGAATGACTGACACAACGCTTTCTTTAATGCTATGGCCAGTGGACTGCTGCTTTGTGAGGGAAGCTTGGTTTCTCGTCCTTTGACTTTTTAGAATCCGATATCCCGTTCAGCAGGGTTGCATCGCAGCTACCGACGTATGGTGATGTAATATAGCTGCAGAAAGACCCTGGCCAGTGTGGCCGCAAAACCGCCGGTCGAAGTAGTATTGCTAGGACGTGACGAGCGGCGCATTTTCCTTGGATAGGAAATAGTCCCTTGAGCAGCATCATATCATAACTGCGAAGCATTAATTGGCTCTGAACGACACTCGTATAAATAGCCGGTGCATGTTCGAGTATCGGCACACCCGCATCACCAGCAATTGCACATTGCAGTGATTGAATCATACAAAATGCGATTTGTGGCAGGCATTGTGGTAGCGGCAAGCCTTTTGGCCAAGGCATGGGGCAGTGATTGTCCCGGATATAACGTCGTCGATGCTAGTGACAACGGCAATACGCTCTCGGCGAGCCTGCATCTGAGTGGCAAGAACTGCGACGTTTATGGCACAGACTTGCCCAAGCTCAAACTACAAGTCGAATACCAAACAAGTCAGTTTGCCCTAAACTGCGCAGTCAAAATTAGTAGACTGACTTTTTCTTTAGAATCACGCCTGCACGTCAAAATCTATGACGAAGCTGAAAATGTCTTCCAAATCCCCGACGACCTCCTCGGCGCCCCCGAACCAGACGGTTCCGCCAACGAGGCGACGTCCGATTTGAAGTTTACCTACAACCCGTCGCCGTTCTCCTTCAAAGTCACCCGCCGATCGTCTGGCGAGGTTCTTTTCGACACGACGGGCCACAACCTGATCTTCGAGTCGCAATACCTCTACCTGCGCACCGCCCTCCCCGATGACCCCAACATCTACGGCCTCGGCGAGAGCGCCGACCCGTTCCGTCACTCGACCGGCTACTCCCACGCCATCTGGAATTCCGGCCAGCCCTTTATGCCGTCCAACACCAACCTCTACGGTGCGTACCCTCTCTACTACGACCACCGCGGCAGCAAGGGCACGCACGCCGTCTTCTTGCGCAACATCAACGCGATGCGCATCAACATTGACAAGGACACCAACGGCACGTACCTCGAATACAACACCGTCGGCGGCGTATTTGACTTTTACTTCCTCGCGGGCCCTTCGCCAAAGGACATCTCGACGCAGTTCGCTGACGTCGTCGGCAAGCCGGCGCTCATGCCGTACTGGGGTTTCGGCTTCCACCAGTGCAAGTACGGCTACAAGTCCATCGACGAGACGGCCGAGGTCGTCGCCAACTACAGCAAGGCCAACATTCCCCTCGAGACCATGTGGAACGACATTGACTACATGGACGGCCGCGCGATTTTCTCCTTGGATCCGAAAAACTTCCCCCTCGACAAGGTGCGCGCGCTCGTGGACCAGCTGCACAAGAACAACCAGCACTACATGATGATGGTGGACCCGGCCGTGGCCCGCCGCGACTACAAGCCGTACCACGACGGCGTCGACATGGACGCGCTGGTCAAGTGGGATAATGGCAGCGCGTGGACGGGCGTCGTCTGGGCCGGCCCGAGCGGCTTCCCGGACTGGTTCGCGCCGCGTGTGCAGGAGTTTTGGAATGCGCAGTTTGACAGCTTCTTCAACAAGGACACTGGCGTGGATATTGACGGTCTCTGGATTGACATGAATGAGCCGGCCAACTTTTGTGATTTGCCCTGCAACCCCAAGCTCGCCGCCGAGGATGGAAAGAGTGTGATGAAGGATACGCCCGCATCGAGCGCTCGACGGTATGAGCAGCCAGCGCACAAGAAGCACATGGGTCTTCCCGGTCGCGATCTCTTGACTCCAAAGTACGATATCAAGCCTTTCTTCAACGGTCTCAGTGGTCAGAGCATGCCAACGTTCCTGCAGCATGCAAATGGCTTAATGGAGTATGATGTGCACAACCTGTTTGGTAGCATGATGGGCCGAGTCAGTCGTCAGACTCTATTGCACCGCCGTCCGGGTCGCAGACCATTGATGTAAGTGTTCAAACTAACGTGGCAGCATTACGTGACAAGCTAACACTGATAGCATCACTCGCTCGTCCTTGATTGGCGACGGAGCCAGAACTGGGTAAGAAAAATCACACCACTCACACGGCAATGCTAACAATTCTTTTAGGCACTGGTTTGGCGACAACCGCTCCAACGACGACGACTATCGTCTGCAGATTGTGCAAATGATTCAGCATGTTGCCATGTACCAGATGCCCATGGTTGGCTCCGACGTCTGCGGCTTCAACTACGCCACCAATCCCATCCTCTGCCAGCGCTGGGCCACCCTCGGTGCTTGGAATCCCTTCTACCGCAACCACGCCGACATCTCGGCCCCTCATCAGGAATTCTACCTCTGGCCCGAAGTGGCCGCCGCCGCCCGCAAGGCCATCGATCTGCGCTACCGCCTCCTCGACTACATGTACACCAACCTGCACACGCAGCACCAGACCGGCTTCCCCATGCTCTCCCCGCTTGTGTGGCAGTACCCTCACGATTCCAACACGGCCGCCATTGACCTGCAGTTCTTCTTTGGCGAGGCCTTCCTTGTCAGCCCCGTCACCACGCCCAACGACACGTCTGTGACGTTTTACATGCCCGACGACCTCTTCTACGACTTCGACACTGGTCTCCAGGTGCAAGGCGGTGGCAAGCAGGTCACGCGGGACAATATCGCTTACGACAAGATTCCTGTTCATGTACGCGGCGGCAGCATCGTACCCATGCGCGCCAAGAGCGCCTACACCACGACCGAGCTGCGCAAGAACGATTTCGAGGTCCTCATTGCGCCGGACAAGGACGGCAAAGCGCACGGCACACTATATTTGGATGACGGCGACTCTGTGGATCCCGTTCAGACGAGCACCATTCAGTTTACGTATGCGAATGGCACGCTCAGCACATCGGGCGCGTTCCAGTATCAGCCCGGTATCAAGATTCAGCAGGTGACTCTCCTGGGTGCGCCCAAGTTGGACTGCCATGCATACAATGCGACGACGGAGACTTTGGGCCATGCCGGCGTCAACCTATCCTTGACAGAGGCATTCAAATTTGATGTCACTGGACACTGTTAGGAGCCGGAATTGTGCGTTCCAGTGCGTGTTGTGTTTGTGGAATTACATGGGCTATTCTTTATGTATTTAATTTAGCCCGCCAACGCTAGTATTTCATATACTCTGCTGCTTTTCCACTCTCAATAATTTGTATCATAGCGCTATCCAAAAATTTGCACCAATGTCTCGCGGCCGTTTAATGATTCACTGTCGCGTTTCTGATGGTGCCGCTTCGCCTTGAACAACCACAGAATGTCGCACTGCCATAAGTAGCCACCTGCGACAGCAGAGAGACCGCGGCCTTCGTTGCTTGTTTTCTCATGAGTGTTCCAGCGGCAGTAATGACCCATGTCTTCCTGCAAAGTAGCCAAGATATCGTCTCCAAGTTCCGCAAGGAGTTGCGTCCTATCACAGAGCTGTCGCCTCAACAACCCAATCCGCCGTGAAGTAGCTTCTCCGAACAGTGGTTTATCTGCTGTTAATCGCAAGGCGAATTTTGTGTTTTAATGTCATCAATTGATAGCGAAAACTCAAAGATTATATATATTAGGAAAAAGAGTACTAAATGTACTGCCTCGAAAGGCTTCCAACAGCCCGACCACCAACTTGTGGTTTTGGCAACAAGCCTCCTCCTCTTCCATCGGATAATATCTATTTTTGCTAAATAATGAAAACTCGCTTATATGCTTTTTTTGTATTTAGTAATCGTCCACGGTAGATTCGTGGTAGACTGCACTCCTTTGCGCTCTTCTAACCATGAGTCGACAATCCACGACGACTCACAGCCAAGCCCGGCACTCATCAACTTCGTCACTCAGACTCCACATCGTTTTCACCACGCCTGGATACGTTATCTTCAGCTAAAACACCAGAACGCGTCTGCTCGCCACCATTCGCACTGAAAACAGAACTGCCAATCCCAGAAGGATCTCAGCGCCAGTAAACAGGAACACGCCGGTCCAATGCTTGGTCTGATCTTTGATAATGCCGCTAACTGGGCCGCCCACAAGCATGCCAGTAGAACAAATGGTCATCATGGTACCAATTCGAAGGCCCATGTGATGCATCATATGAGGAGGAGTGAGCTGCGCGATGCAAGCAGATCCAAGCGGCACAATGCCACCAGAAGAAAAGCCGAACATGAGTGAGATGGCCATTATCGCAGGAAGCGTTGATGTGGCAGACCAGCACACAGTCGCGATACCGGTGAGGCTGGTGACGGCCAGGAGCATGTTGAACCGGCCGACATAGTCGGCGACCCAGCCTGACAGGATGCGTCCGATAAGTGAGGCAACATATGTCATGGAGAGCATATTGTTGGCCATGGTAGCAGACACACCATGATCAATGGCGTACTGTGGGATGTAGAAAAAGGGCACCATCATGCCGGCGTTGATGAAGAGAAGCGCTACACTGGTGGCGAGGAACTTAGCGTCAAGGATAGTGAACAGAGACATCTTAGGCTGGGGAAGCTCGGCGACCACATCTTTCTTGCTGCTGCCGCTGGTGCTGTCACCGTCTTTGTCGTTTTCGATAACCTGGGAAGCTCGCTTGTTCGCGGCTTGCTTCGGCAGTCGCTCCTTGACGAGGAAACAAGCGAGGAACAGCAGAGGCGCTGCAATGATTCCAGAGGCACGGTGAGTACCGTAGATGCCAATCTCGTCAATGAGCTTATTTAGCACCAGAGGCCAGAGAATACCGCCACTGGAAGCACCAGCGACAACGAGGCCGAGTGCAAGACCACGTCTCTTATCGAACCACTCAGAAACAGCGCTCGTAGTCGGGTAGAATCTGCGACTGTTAGAAAAAGACGCTATGGGAATAGGATTGTTGTGGGGGCTTACAGAAGGGCGCATCCAACACCGAGAAGAAAACCCTGGGCAAGGAGCAGCTGGTAGAACTGAGTAGAGAAGCTGCATGCTACAAAGGACAGCAAGCACAGAAAGGTTCCGAGGAGCATGGGCAGACGGGCACCCCATTTATCGTAGGCTGGGCCAACAACGACACCACCGAGGAATAAAACGAACATCTGCAGACGTCAGTAAGAAGAACGGAGGAGAACTGCTTCTGCACATACCTGGATGCTACCAATCCACGTTACAAGCGAGGTGCTCATGCCTAACCTTGTCTGGTAGGCAGATTCAAAGGTGCCAAATGAATTGACAATACCTACGGACAATTGTTAGCTCACGGTTCACTCTGCACAGTATGATCTATTGCAATGGGACGCACCAAATGAGGCTGTGAAGTTGATGAAGCCACCCAAGACAACCAGCCAAGCCCGTTTTCCGCCGTCCGGTGCCGGGCTCATAATATTATCAGCATCGGCAGAGTCATGGCCAGATAACGTGGCCTCGTCGTCCGAGATTGGGCTCAATGGCTCCAAGGATGTAGCAACAACCTGCTCGTCCTTGTTGTCGTCTTGTATCCTGTGTTGGCGAGCCATGGCTGCGGTTAGTCGGTATAGTATCGAAGGGTATTCGTTTCGGAGAATAGACAACAAGAACGGAAATTAAAAACTAGATGACGACAACACGATATTATATCTACAAGTTGGGGAGCTGGGGAGCTGGGGAGCTGGAATCTAAAGCTACATTCCTAGGCGGACCGACACGGGACAGCTCCAAGCTCTGCCAAGGGACAGCTCGGCCCCGGTAGAGCTCGGACAGGTAGGAATTTTCCCAGCGAACAGAAAAAGAAACATTCTTGTCTTGAAAAATTCTGTAACATGCCCCCATTATGTAATTCAGTCGTTCGTCACGATGTCGTCTCTTCTCCTCGACTGCGGCACTCACTGTGGCGGGCAGGACAAATTTTCCGATCGGAGGTATTCACTTATTCCTCCGCTTAGAAAGTTTCTTCACGCTCCCAGTATGCGTGTAATCTGATTTTGCAGAGCTTCTGAGCTCATGTCTCACATACCCCTGGCCTGCGTGCCTCTGCCCGGCTGCGCGCCTCGGTCTGGCTGCGCTGCATTCTTCCGCACATCGCTTGTGGGGGAAGCAAGTCCAGACTTTGCCCACCAACCCACGTAGACATGTTCTCGCGCCAACGTTGAGCACAGATTTACGAGCGTATGCTAGCCTGTTTTGGCACAGTGAGACATCTTTTCTGAATGGGGGCAGCAAAAAATCGCAAGGGAGGTCGGAACGCCCATTCCTCGCGGGTGAGACACACTAGGCCACTGTTGGCTGCCCAGTGAAGAGCTCCCGACAAACCGGCCAGGTTTTATTCGCCCATGCCTTGCTCCAAGGAGGCGTCATCACGGCCAACGACCTTGTGACAGAACCTATCACTTTTTGCGGGGCAGAAGGTGTCTCTGCGTTTGCTTGAGACAAGCCTGAAGGAGATCTAGTGGGAAATTTGTCAGACCTGTTTCCTCTGAGACGGCTGGCCGGGAGAGAAGGAGAAGAGAGGACGGGAACTAGAAAGGAAATGTCGGACAGACAATTAAACTCGCCACCCAATCGCGCGTCTGATTCCAAACACCTTGTCTCCAATGGGTGAAGTCGGTTTCGCAAAGTCGGAGCTACAGCCTCAACAGAAAATGGCGATCTGCCGATGTTGTAAAGCGATCCAAAGGTGATTGTACGAGGGCGTATGCTTCTTTACTTCAAAGTTCACACGTTTTTGTAACAAAGTAATAGGTATTCAACTTGTCAAGTCCATGTACGAAACAGAGTGGCGCTCAACCGGTAGCGCACCAAGGGTGACCAGAAAGCCATTGGCAGAAGAGACTGAGATGGGTGGGTGAGCTAGTGGATGTGTCATGAGGTCGGAGGGTGTTGGGGCCGTTGGGTCGGGACTGCTGCTCAACATGGCATCGTCCCTTGCCTGCAGCAAGCATGCCGAAAGGCCGATGGCGCTCGTCTCGCTCGAGTTTCTCACGATCATTCCGTGTGTTCCTGATCCGGCAGTGGTGGCGCGAAGCTGTGGCCAGTGGATACCCTCCCTCACGATGCCGCCCTGCCGCCCACAACACACAGCCTCATGATTCCTTGCAGGGTCTTTCATTCGTGCCAATTACGCGTGGCCTCGTATGCCGCATGAAATACACCAATCATGTGGTTGGTGTACTGTGTCAGCCCAGGGATATGAAGAGCTGTCAACAGACACCAAGAACCGCAGAAGTTCGTCACTGTACAGCAGTCCATAGGGCACACTGGTACGTAGCGCAGATATTTTAAGTTGAGAGACCTTGCAGTAATTACGGCTTAATGGCGGTTGATTAAACAGAAACAAGTGATACTTTGATTTGGGTTTTAATCATGATGTTAGCATTAGTGCCGAAACAGTCTTGCAAATTTTCCGTACAAGCCACAAGCCTAGTTCTCTTGACCGCACAAAGGTTGCAGGATCCATGGAGCTAAAATTTTAGAAAAATTCTCTCATCAGATAATGTGCTTTCCTACATTGGTGCTTTACCAAAGGATTCTTAGTATTTATTAGCAGAACTGGGCTCCGTCGCCTCGACGTTCTGTCGATGGACGTTTCTATTAGTCGGCCGTCTGCTCTTGCCCCCCATATTCTCAAAATGCATGCCCACCACGGCACCTCGTCTAATTATATTGCTGTTTCAGACTCTGAAATCAATGTGAACGGCTTCTGAAAAAAACTGCATCACGCCTTGCTTTTCAATTTGTTCTTGCCCGAGTGGCTTATTGCCGTGCAATCGAATGGCTGGCCCAAAAAGGCAATCGACTCGACGCTAGTGCCAAATAAGGCAATGATCGGCATCTACCTCGCCCTGTGGCTCCGAGATGCACCTGGTTGTTCCAAGGCTTGCGTGCGAGGTGCTCCGTTTGTGCTACGATTTTGGGTTAATAACTGGCTGTTCTTTGTGCATACGCAGCATACTCCCACGTCATTAAATAGACTGGCATCCTCTTCAATTTCTGTGTGCCTGAGAGGGCTGCTTTGGAGGCCGCCTCCGGCAATAACCTGAAATCCATTCAAGACATATGTTTCTTCCTCGATTTGACAAGCTGGATATATAAGTCCTTCTCACCGTCCAGGGCTTTCCTCCAACTCTTGTCATCTCTTGACCCTTTGAGTTGTCATCTGCTCCTGCCGCCTCTGTTACGGCGATATTTATTCTGCAGTTCGGTCTGATTCGCGTCCTGATTCTCTTGTACCATCACTCCCTCCGTCAAGTCGCCTCAGCGCCACGTCTTCAACATGGTTACTCGTCCTATCTACAAGCACGACTACATTGCCATGGGCGAAATCGCCGTCTATGGCGTCTACCTCCTCGGCGGCATCTACCTGTGCACCAAGCACGGCGTCAGCAAGGCCGTCGGCTTCCGCTCCCTCGTCGTCCTCTCCCTCGCACGCCTCATCGGCTCCTCTCTCTTCCTCGCGACCCGTCACGACGCCACCAACCAAGGCCTGTACATTGGCTGGGCCGTTACCAACAGCGTCGGCCTCGGCCCGCTCGTGCTGATGCTCATCGGCCTGCTCGGTCGCGCCTTTGGCTGGATCAACCGCCCCGACGACGTGGTGCTGCCACCGCGCATCCCTCGCCTCGTGCAGCTGCTGATGCTCGTGGCCATGGTGCTGGTGATTATCGGCGGCACCAAGTCAGACTACGCATTCGATGGCACGACGTTTGTCGTGCACTACAACATTCTCAGCAAGATTGGCATGGGCATCATGGTCATTGTCGTTATTGCGGTGTTTGGGCAGTTTGGGCTGGCCGTCCTCCACAGACGCCGCGTGCCAGCTGGCGAGAGGTGCATTCTCGCGGCCGTCGCCATTGCCCTGCCGTTTGTTACTGTGCGTCTGTTGTATGGTTGCGTCAACATTCTGACCAACCATAAGACGGGCATCTGGGTGTACTTGGGAGCCAGCGTGATTATGGAGATGATTGCCTGCTTGGTTGTCGAAATCGCAGGATTCAGTCTGAAGAAGATTCCCAACTATAAGCCGGGCACCGAAATTTTGGGCGCCAATGGAAATTACCCTAATCGCTATTAAAAATTGGGGTGCTAGTGTATAGCAGTTAATGAGTGAGATTCAATTTTACGACCGGAGGACCAGATTCTAAGTGTGGGTGATTTTGCTGTGACGTGAGTCTGGCCACATTCAGGGTACGAGACGATAATTGATGGTTGTTAAATAATGGCTACAAAGTCCCCAATACAGTATACATTGTCCTTTAATTACAATTCGGGACTTTTATCACGAGACCCCCTGCTCCATGCGTCATTCGGAACGTCTCGGGGCCGCGGACTCCTCCGGCAGGCTCCGCCTCCACAGCCAGCCACGACTTACACTCCATATTAACCGCCGAAAACACTCATCTGAAATAACTCACTTCTTGATCGTCACGTAGTAACTTCCATCTCAATTTCTGCCCAAACAACATCAATTGACGACTTATTCTACCTCCTATGGCCGCCCTGTCCCCGCACAGCCTCAAAGTCGTCGTCGTCGGCGCCGGCCCGGCGGGCCTCTGCGCCGCCGCCGCCCTGCGCCAGCACGGCCACGCCGTCACCGTCCTCGAGCGGCAGCGCGGCCTGCAAGCCCAGGGCAACGCGCTCGTCATCCAGCCTGCCGCCGTGAAAGCCCTGTCTCATCTGCGCGGCGCGCACGAGGCGCTGCGCGGCGTGAGCGTGCGCAGCGACAAACTCGTGTACTGGTCGTGGAAGGGCGAGGCGCCCTTTGCGGAGACGCCGCTGCGGGACGAGCGCTTCGAGACGGATCGCCCGTCGGTGCAGCGCGTCATGTATGAGATTGCGACACAGAACGGGGTGGAGGTGAGCTTTGGACGGAATATTGACGAGGTGCAGGACAAAGACGGCAAAGCGACGCTGCGGACCAGTGATGGCCAGGTGTATGAGAGCGATCTCATCGTCGCCGCAGACGGTAAGCGCCCTATCGCAATCCCTACGCAAATTTATTCATTTCTGATTGAAAAATAGGAATCAAGTCTAAAATACGGCAATGTCTGTTCCCACAGCGCAACACCGACCCCATTCCCCTCCGGGAATCCATCTTCCTCACCGCGCTGCCCCTCTCCCAAATCGCCGCCGACCCGGCCCTCACTCCCTGGCTCACGACCGGCACCACGCACGGCACCCTCGGCCCGGGCCGCTTCATCCTCTCGCGTCCCCTTCACGGCGACCGTTTCGGCGTACAATTCATCGACGTCGACCACGCCGACCCGTCCCCTGTCGAAGGCACCTGGAACACGCCCGCCGATCTACCCGCGCTACGCGCCCTCTTTGCCGATTTCAATCCCATCACGCGCGCGTATTTAGAAAAGATTGAGCATGCGGAGAAGTGGCAGATTGCGGTTGGCCCGGAATTAGACACGTGGCGGAGTGAGCGTGGGCGCGTGGTGCTGCTGGGCGATGCGGCGCACGCCATGATTCCGCACGCCGCGCAGGGTCTAAGTCAAGGTATCGAAGACGGCATCAGCTTGGCGGAGATGCTCAATGGAGTGGGACAGGAGGGTGATGTTGGGAAGGTGACAAAGGCGTGGGAGGTGCTGCGGAAACCACGCGCGGAACTGTTCGTGCAGCGGTCGATGAACAATGCGCGGGTGCGCAGCCTGCCCGACGGACCGGCGCAGGCGGCGCGGGACGAGCAGATACGTAGGTCGGCGGGGCTGACGCCGAAAGATACGGCGGATGTAGAGATGGATATGAATGCGGAGCAGACGTCGCCGGCGTTTATGAAGTGGGTGAGGGAGTATGATGTCGTGGCCGAGGTAAGGTCTCTGAATGTTGAGAGAGGGTTATTGGATTGGATTGCTAACATGCTGCAGGCGAACAAGGTTATGAAATCGATGATATAGTAAACTTCTCGCGGTTCTTGTAGTAACAGAAAATCATGTTATTTGAATATGTGCACTGATGCGCCGTTTTGTTGTTCGTCTGATGTGTAGGTTCACCAGAGTTGGGATTGATGAATAATGGATGGGCAAAAACCAGTATCTTTCCAGCCACCGGCTACACAACAAGCGCAGCCTAAATAACTATAACTTGAATTATGTCTTAAATATCAAAAATACATTTGTCAATAATTTTGCTCCGGATTTATCCTTTGTTGTGTGACTTCGTCGACTTTTATCCCACATTACAGGGTAGCCACCACCACATACAGTCACACCACGAACAATATTTTGCTCGCCGGGATTCAAATTCCATTTCGCGTGTACCAATCTATAGTCTATAAAAGTACTTAAGACTCGCATCTAAAGCTTCTCCTTAGTCTTGGTCGTGCGCTCAAACTGCAGCGCCATGAAGACGCTGTGCGCCAGCATAATCAAATTCCCCGACTCGTCGCGCACCTCGACGTCCTGGTCAAACTTGCCGCCCGCAAGGTGCTTCGAGTACATGCGCACGTGCAGCCACTCGACGCCCTCCGGGGGCAGCAAGTCTTTCGTCTCCAGATTCATCGCTAGCGTTGCCAGCCAAAACGGCTGGTTCCCCGACGACTTGCCACTCTTTCCACCCTTGGGCTTGTCAGAGTTTCTCACTTCATCTGCCATGGCTTTGAGGTCCGGGTGCACGAGGTAGCGGTCCAGCTCGTGCGGGAGAAAGTCGGCCGCGTATGGCAGCGCATGCTGCGTCCAGCGCTCTCCCGTCGCGAGGCGCGCCCACATGTCCAGCACGCCCGGCGTGAAGACGCCGGTCCTTGGCACGTATAGGGCCTTGTTGGGGAGGTACTGGCCGGATTTTTGCTCCGTTGGCGGCGGCATGCTGCGTGTCCAGTGGTCATCAGCATCTTCCTGTACGAGCCGCGCAAAGTCGGGATCCGGACACGCCGTGCCCGCCAGGTCGGCGTGCGACTGGTAGGCGGTCGGCAGGGAGAGTGCGGCGTCGAGCTTCCCGAGGTCAGCGAAGAGCATGGTGGCGAGGAGGGCGCGACGGGAGTGGGCGCGGTCGATCCAGGGCGCAGCGTCGAGGAGACTGTCCTGCCAGACGGTGACTTGGAGGTTGGACATATTGCGGCCGTTCTTGATGTCCTCGACGGTGATGATCGCGGGGCCGACGAAGCAGCGGTCCGCAAAGGAGTACTGGGCCGTGACCAGATCTGGTTGGTGACGCTTTGAGCTGTACTTGGTGGCGGCAATCAGCATGCAAGAAGCGCTGTAGCCTCCATTGACAGCTGCGTGTACTTGTTAGTCGCTGTTGTGTATAAGTGGCGAGACGTGCGGCCGACGTACCATTTCCTATGCAATAGTCGCTATTGAAATGGACTCTGAATGTTCGGTCGTCTAGCTGCTGCAGCTTGACAGCATCGGAAAACTTGCTAATATCCTCGGACGCCATTGTGCCGATATCGTACTATTCTGTGCTCGACTGATACCGCTTGCAGATGAGGCAGCTCCAGGCTGTTGCGTCCAGTCGTATCAAAGACGTGAATGATGCAGATGCGCAGCGATTATGGAGGTAACTGCATTGAAATTTGAATATTGACGGGAATAGATTTCTCGGACGCTCTGATTGATTGAGAGCCGCGGGCTGATAACGATATTCCCGCTTCGCCGACTACGCGATCGGAAGCTCTGACGAACTAGCCAACGACTAGACTTTAGGCAGCTTCAGGTGATGGGCCGCAACTCGCGTTGAGGACAAGTATATAAAAAGGGCATGTAATAATGGCGAAACCTGGAATACGAAAATGGGAATCATGTACTTTTAAACAGAGCGATACAGGCAGCTGCGGCCTTACATGGCGGAGGGTTAGTTGGTCTGCACCGCTTGGTTGTCGGCACAGAGCCGGGCTTACAGCCTGGCCTGCAGCCTCATAAGGCGCGAGCCACAGAAAAGTGGCATTGTTGTGTGATCATCAAGCTCTATTGAGCAAAACGCAGCGCTTCGTGTAAAAAGAGATTTAGAGAATCCGGATGGCACGGCATGGTTGTGAAATTGCATTAATTCGCGCGTCGAGCAACCGCACAACGGCGCATGCCTGTGCAATGTTCAGTCTGGATGGCCGCGGTTGCGCCAGAGTTGCGGAGCGTCATCTGGTCATTGGGCGAATCATTTACAGGGTGCAGCCCAGTTGATCTAATCAGGGTACAGGGTTACGGCATTTCGACAAAGGCCGAATATTAGCGGTAGTTGGTAGATGAATTCAATGCTCAATCGATGTGCGTCGATTAGGAGCAGGTCGAGGTTCCCGGGTTGAGAGCAGCCGAGACAGTCACCAACGGAGGGAGGCGGACGACGAGGCCAGCACCAGCATCAGAGCGGCACCAGAGCAGCACCAAGCAATTCGGGGACTGACGAGGTCAGCGTAGCAGCGAATCTCAGGGTATCTCACGCACATCTGGGCGCCTCGGCCAGGAGGTCGCGTACCTTGCAGAAGCTCGCGAACAAGAGAAAAAGCTCGGGCCACAACGAGGGACGACGGCGTGGGCGGAAGAACGGCACGACGAACGCAGACTCCACAGAGCGGAAAGGTCGTGGTCGAGAGTGTGGTGGAGAGTGAGGCCATCAGTGGGTGGTTGTCGTCATGCTCAGCTGGCACAGGACAACAAGGACAGGGGTTGGCTCGATGTCTCGGCGCGTGAAGAGGAGCGTGTGTTGTGTGTGTGTGTGTCTGGGCGCATCACACCTCGTTTTTTTTCTTCTTCTCCGGTCGGCTTTGCGCATAAGCATGTTAATCACTTCCAATGGCAATTGATTGACGCTTTGATGAAAAAGGAACAAGCAGATCCATAGGGGCAATGCATCGAATGAGGGATGCTCCGTACCTGGCACGCAAATGAGCCGACACGATACGAGAAGGATGGACCAGCGTCAATGACGAGCGATCGACGAGAATACGGCTGAAAGGAGTGCAGGTTTGACAGGCACAGAACGAGCTGCAGGGAGGGTTCAGCGGGCGCGTATGTTGTGGAGATTTCCGGGGTGGTCTCGCATCGGGACAGAGAAAGGATGAGGCTGTGCCGCTTGTGGTGAGTGGTGATGGAGCAAACGGGGGTTGATGGGGCCATGACGGCAGAACTTGTACGAGGCGACCGCGGATCAAACAATAGCTGCGAGACTATATTCGTCAGTTGGAAGCGCGAATACGGCAAGTGACGAGACGATGGATTGATTGAATGAGAATGAATTGCTTTGTTGGGCGGAGTCTGCAGCAGCGGGCGGGACGACGCGCAGCCTGGGCTGCGGGGAGGTTTCATCAGCGCTGGGATGGAGTCTGTGTTGCTGGTCATGCATAATAATGTGCATGCTGGTGGCCGAGCTGTGGATAGGAGCATCCAAGAATAGAGTTGGCAGGATGCGAGGCGGCAGCGGGGGAGATGAAGTCAATTGAGATTTGTTTGCCATATGATGTTGGGCTGGTGATGTTTCGTTTGGTGGACGTAGTGAATGAAGTGATGGGCGAAGCAGTAACAGATTGTGAGGTGCAGCAGCGGGATGCCTGTTAGTGGGCTGCATCGACCATGCAGACCGAATACGACAGCGGGTGCCTCAGCAGGTTCAGGGAGCAGAGGCTTATAATTACAGCCAGCCTTCTCCCTGTATTCCCTGTAACCACCTGTAATCCGCAGCCCAAGCTCAAGGTAGCACTGCACTGCCCAGCTTTGCTTTTCTGACGACAAGTTAATTTCTTTTTTGGCCTCCGTTTGTCGTCCGTCGAACTGTCTCGGCCACCTGTCTCTTGACTCTCTTCCCTTCGTCCTAATTTTTGTTTCCTTTTGCTCTTGTCAATCCGTTATCGACTCGAACTGAACAAACCTTTTGACCAGCTCGAATCCCACGCTCATTTTGTTCTTGCGCCTCAACTCTACCAAGTCCATCTCGCTCACCAAACCGAACCGTCCCTATCGCTCCAGCTCTCCAGCTCGCTTTGTCTGCTGCATGCTCCCCTATTGCCTGCCTATCCTGGCTCTCGGCGGGCTGCAGGTGGCCACTCAACCTGCGCTTCACGGCACCGTCTGATTGGGTCACAGGGCCTCCGGTGGTACGCTTCCTCCATCCCCCCATCGCATGCCGCACATTGCCTGGACTAACGGATACGCTAGCCTGGCTAGACTCTGCTAGCTTACCGCCCAACAAAAGCCTCTTAAAAATAACAAACTGTTTGCCCTTTCCAGGCCTGGTCGCTCGCTGCGCCAAACGAAACTTGCAGTCTCGGAGAACCAATTACTCGCTAGCCTTGCGTCCTCGACTCCTCGCCCTCTCCGTTTCCCGCTCGCTCCTCTCCACCAGCCAGTCGACTCTTCGACCCTTCGACTCGCAGCCTGACTTGACAGACCCTTGGCGGCAATATTCGCTGCATTGTCAGTTTCTGACCTCTCACGACATCCATCTCATTACGCCGTATTACGGGCTGCTCACTCTCGCTCGCGACCCGCCTGCAGTGCAGCCCTCCGTCATCTCGGCCATCTAGGTCATCTACCTCCGGCTGCGCTGTGGATGATAAACAGCTGCCGCTACCCCGACTAGCGACCTGCCTAAATTGCCACGCCCATTGTCTTCCCGCTCCACACTGTCTGGCATCGCCGTCCGACCGCCGAGCTCTCTTTGTTTGCATTCCTCTCCCTTCGCCTTCGCCTTCGCATTCGCCTTTCCCGTCCACCTGCTGCTCCTTGGCCACCGGCGGCTTTGTTACCATCTCCGAATCTCCCGCACGGTCGCCATCTCTCCAGCTTCTCCTGATCCGCCCGTTCTGACAGCTTTGGTCCTTCCGTCGACCCTAAACCGGAGCGCGGTGCCATCATGGACAGGTAAGTTCGTCCCAAATCGCCATCACCAGCCAGAATAACCCTCTGCCAACGCCTCAGCCCACCCACTCACTACACCCTCCCACCACATGCGCGCGACTCGTGTACGCCTCACCCGCACATTGGCTTTTTTTGCCTTTGTGTCATTCTTTTTCTGTCGCCGCTCCGCGCTCGCCACCACTTAAAGACCGCCGCTTCCATGCAGACCCGCTAACTCTGCGCCCGCGCAACTCTCTCCAGCTTTATTCACGTACCCGGCTGGTCGCAGCATCTTTCACATCGACCTTCATCGGGACGCCCGTTAAGCGGTCACATTCGCTCCCTCTCCTCCGTTTCGACTACAAAACCCGTGCCGCCCTCTCCCTCCCCCAGACCGCAACTCCTGCTCAAGTCCTTCAAATCCACCTCCCAGTTACCGAAAATCTCTCTTCCCGCAACCTTTCTCGACGATGAAATGAGTACCCTTCCCGACCCTCGAAGCCGCCGCGTGAGCAACGCAGAGGATCAAGGCAACGACACCGAGGCCCCTAGCCATCATCCCGACCTCAGCGACGAAATTGCCACCCTCAGCACAAAACTCATCAACGCCATCAACCACCAAACCGCTCTCGACGACACACTGTCTGCCACGCGCCAGGAGCTCCAGACCGCCCATGGCCGCATTCGTGACCTCGAAGAG
The DNA here is from genome assembly GCA_002796755.1 of Paracorniculantispora psalliotae. Lineage (NCBI taxonomy): Eukaryota > Fungi > Ascomycota > Sordariomycetes > Hypocreales > Cordycipitaceae > Paracorniculantispora > Paracorniculantispora psalliotae. Next base: position 821,568 of record PHFE01000091.1, read on the forward strand.
CAAAATGAGACGCAGCGCGAAATGATGGCCGGCGACGTCTGGGTGCGCAAGTCGACCGTCGAAACCGACAAGCGCGCCATGAAGGCCAAGCTCGACACCGAAGTCTCAAAACGCCTAGACACCGAGTCGGCCAAGAAAAAAATCGAGCAGGAACTGGAAACGCTCACGACAGCGCTGTTTGAAGAGGCCAACAAAATGGTCATCGTCGCCAAGGAAGAGTCCAAGGAGCGCGAGGACGCCGTCCAACGCAAAAACGACCTGCTAAAAGCCCAGCTCGAAGAATCCGAAGTGTTGCTTAGAAATCAGCAAACCCAATTGGCAGAGCTCAAGCGCGTCATGGAATCCATGTCTTCCCAGGACGACCAGCAGACAAACACCACAGCACCGTCATCGCCGGGCCTGCCGAGAATAGACACCCTTGGCAGCGACCGCCTGCCACCGCCCGATTCCGCGACCGCCTCGCCGCTGCCCGACTTTTTCGCGCCCGCGCCGCCCACGAGCTTCCAGCACCTCATCCTCCCCGTCCTGCGCCACGACCTCGGCGCTTATGAGGATTTCATTAATCTCGCCCATCAATCTCACAAACGAGCCGGCAGCCGCGTTTCCTCTGGCTCCTTGGGCGGACTTGCCGCGCTTGGCCTCGGACTAGCCGGTTCGACATCTAGCGGCCACATGTCCAACGCTTCGACGTCATCGCTCCCCCAACCGGCCTCTGCAGGCAGCGGCCCGTCCTCGCCCAACACACCCGCCTCCTCGACGCAGGGCACGCCGAATCAGCACCCGCCGATCCCCGCGCTCAAGGAGACCAAGTTTTACAAGCGCGTCGTCGTCGAGGACATTGAGCCCACGCTGCGCCTCGATTCCGCGCCCGGCCTGTCGTGGCTCGCCCGCCGCAGCGTCCTCACCGCCGTCACGGACGGCACGCTCGTCGTCGAGCCCGTGCCGACCAACGTCACCTACGCGCCGGCCGCTAAGCCGCAGCTGTTCCCCTGCGCGCTGTGCGGCGAGGCCCGCAAGGAGACGGCCTACCTGCGCAACCACCGCTTCCGCACGAGCGAGTCACCCTCGGCGCAGCGCTACCCGCTCTGCAATTACTGCCTCGGCCGCGTGCGCTCAACGTGCGGCTTCCTCGGCTTCCTACGCATGGTCAAGGACGGCCACTGGCGCGCCGACGATGACGACCACGAGAAGACGGCCTGGGAGGAGAGCGTCCGCCTGCGCGAGCAAATGTTTTGGTCCCGCATCGGCGGCGGTGTCATCCCCACGTCCCAGGGTGACGTGCCCACCGACGACGAGGCGCAAGTCCAGGTCGGCGATGCGGTTCTAAGCACGACGCTGACGGTACCGGCGCTGCCCTCTGCCAACGGACAGACGACCAAGGACGTCGTCAGCGACGGCAGCAGCACGCCCGTGTTTGATCACAAGGCGCCTGCACGCGAGCCGCGCACGCCCCCGGAGCAAACGGACGCGACGCCGGCGAACCAGTTCGGTGAATCACCGGAGCTGCGCAAGGACGACAAGGAAGCGACCGAGCAACAGCAGCCCGTGATTGTCGAAAATTAGCGCAAGCGATTATTGGGCATGGTTTATCAGCATCGATTCTCATCTTCTTTTTGAATATTTTTCTGGCGGAAGCATTGTTTCATAATGTATATTGTGTATTCTACATGCGCAGGAGAACTCTTGCTAGCATGCATGCATCGTCGTTGCTCTACCACAGCCACCACTGACAACAATATCTCCTTTGTCTGTTATATTTCTCGGGTTTGGCGCATTTTATGGGATGGAGACGGCAAACTTTTTTTGCTCACCACGAAGACGACTTTGTTTATATTCTTTTTCATTCTGCATTTTCGGCGTTTTTTGTTGTGCCATTCGCTTCTTTTTTCTTCTTTGGCGGAATTATTTTAATTACAGGCAAAGAGCGGCAAAATTGGAGAGGATTATGGGAAAGGAGGGGGGAATAATTGCATTACAATCACTTTTTTTCACTCATTTTATTTGTTAATCTTGGGTTGTTTGCTTGTAACTTGATAGCTGAACTTCCTTTCTTGCGTATGGAAAAGCTAGTCTGCAGAAGGCTATGCTAGATGAAATGCGAAATAAAGGCTTTTTAATAGCCAAAACTATCCTCTTCTCTTTTTGATGTGAAATATGAAATATCATAGGGTTTAAGTATGTTAATAGGGAATTGGTACGGACGCGGGTTTCTTGTCCACAATAGACCTCGTAGTTACATGTCTCTGTTACTAGAGCGACTTCCCACTCTACAGCGCACGGAGGAACTGCGCGCCATGGGTTCTGCCAGAAGTAGAGAATCTCTATGGGATCTACTGTATCCTATTGCTGTATGTAATAGACCTATCTTATACTGTCCCTTTGACAGTGCGTAGCCTATAGCACGATCACCATACCCGCAGTTTCGATTTCCCCCAAGGTACTTTTTTACAGCGGGAGGAGTACCTGAAGCGTGGTAGTGCTCTGTATCCCAAATACTTCAATTAAGTGGCGATCGCTGCTTAGCTCAAGTACCGGCCTCTATAGAAAGCTCTTATTCGTTAACAACATTGCAAAGTGCCCAACTGTAGGCTGCGCACTGCCAAACGGGATAGCTGTTGACGCTTGCGAGTTCTTTGGCGGTGACAGAGTTGCCCATCTCCTTGCCTGTCATGTATCAATGTGACTGAGCGATACTGAGACACTCTCCGTGATTGTGGCGCGCTAACGAGTGGAGAGCTCGAAAGCCCGATAATGAATGTGATTGGTTCCTCGAGCAGCCAGGGCCTCTCGGCTCCACAGGTGCGAATTCCCGATAACTGCTCTGATTGGCCCGTATCTGACCGTTGCTTGTTTTCGGTGAGGCTGCACTTGAGAGTTGGCTGGACTGTGCTCGCAGCGTAGACGGCGTGAAATATCTATAAATGGTCCAACAGGCTCCCGAATTCTGAGATTGAAGTTCTCCAGCTGCAACAGAAACTCCTACACTACCTCAAGAAGCAATACATACAATTTGCGATTAACTCCAACTGAGTTTAACATGGACAACTCCAGGGATCCACAGGACCTCAACCGCCCGGAAGATGGCCAGCCGGACGGCTTATGCCCTGTCCTCCCGTGCGAGGAAACAATTGATCTGATTGAAATCGGACAATTTCTTGATCAAAGCACCCCTGATTTGCCAGGTGAGCTTGGATCGATTCCTGTGATTGGCTCCTCCAATGGAGAAAATCAGGCCAACTTCGACGCTTCTGGCAGCTTCAACGCTCCTGGCACCATCAACGCTGCCGGCACCTTTGACGATGCTGCCACCTTCGACGGTGCTGCCACCTTCGGCGATGCTGCCTTCTGGGATACTAGTCAGGGTATGTACTTCAAACACATATATTTTAAAATAAAACTAAGAAATTATATCTCTGTCCATAGGCAACATGAGCCATCCTGCCCTGGCGAGCGGGGTCTACAACTTGGGTGGCATGGGCGCTGCGCTCTTCTCTGCTTTCAATGCCGCGCCTGCCAGCGGTCAGTTCTCTCAGCCACAGTTCTTTCCTCAGGGTGGACATGGCTCTGGAACAGTGCCAGTATTTGGAAACTTGAACGGTATGTCAAACGTTTTCAAGCTCTCTGTCCAGAGTATATGAACTACCTTCGTACCATTCTAATGCCAATTATCCTATTCTTACAGCCAACTTGCCAGATCCGAATCCGAAATTACAGGCTTTTGAGAATGAAATCTCTCGACAACTCGAAGCGACGGGCTTGCCATATCCGAACCCAGGATTGCAGGCTTTCGCGAACGAAATCTCTCGCCAATCCGCAGCGGCGGGCATGCAGCCTTATCTGCTTCCGAGTGCCGTCTTCCATGGCCAGAGCCTATTCGTGTTTCCGGATGGTCGGCTCGCACTCGGTGCTCCTGGCGGGCCGTTGCTCACTCTTGACTGGGGAGGGAACCTAGCATACTTCAACCCTCACCAACCTCCATTACTTAGCTTCGCTCCGCTGCCACCTACGCAACCAATGCTGTTGCCAACATTGACTCCGAGTACGTATGCTAGTGCGATCCAACTGTGGCTTATCTCGCAGCTGAATTGAGGGCAACCGACCCCGTTCGCGGTTTCCTGCTGACCATAACTCCGCGATAGGCTCCAATAATCACAATGAGCTGCCGATGGAGGCTCATCCAGCACCGTGGGCCGTTTCAGTGGACTCATTACCAGCTTCGACGCACCCTGTCGGCCCGAGTCTGGATAGAATGGGGGTTTCTGGCACGCCATTACAACCAAACCGTGAGATTGCGGTGAGAAAATTGGAAAAACAGCTCACCGATTATTGAAAATTGATGCTAATCACAAGAGGCTCCACCATTCAGTTGGTATGCGATGTCCCCGTTGAATCGTCGAGCGCGACAGATATACTAGTGGCCAACCACTATAACTGCCATAGAGTCAGGAAAACTCCAGCAACGGGACGCTTTAACGGCTCACCGCAGAGTCCAAAAGCCACGCGACAGAATGCGCGAACGAGATTGAACCACAAGAAACGCAAAAAATCCTCCGACGAACGCGCATGTTATAGATGTCAAGTGTCGAAACTTAATGTGAGCTTCATCAGTCAGTCAAAGAGCCTATGTACTAACAGTATTCCCAGTGTACCGGTGGCGTACCTTGTGACCAGTGTCGCCAATTAAAGAAGCCAACCATCTGGAAGCCGCCTTGCATTAAAGCGCAGTTTTTTGAGCTAGTACAATCTCTATCCGCCTTTCCAGGTGAGTCAATAGCAGTCAATATTGCATTCAAACCACTTATTCACGTCGAATTCGGGTCTTCATAGATCAATATATATTCGACGCCTTCGTGCAAAAGGAAAATACATCCCGGATCGGGACGATTGTGCTTCGAGAGGCAGAGTGTTTCATGGATGGATGGGCCTATATTGATGATTATGGACAATTTCACCTTGCTGACAGAATGGTTGGCGCTTTCTTACAGCAATGCTTATGAAATGTCGGACTAACTGCTAATAGTTGAACTTGCTAGGCATGATGGAGTACGACGGTGGAAACTTCGAAATTAGATTTCCCGATGGCAAAGATCCCATTGTGGCGGCAAGGATTAGGTCTAACAATTACCTCTATTTCTTCTTGTTGCGCAGGCGCTACGAGATTCAGCTCTTTAAGTCCTTGCAACGTCTGTGTAACAATATCCATAGCCTTAGTCCGGACGAGAACGAGATATTGATAATCCAGATCATGGATTTTCTAATCTACTCAACATTCTCACCGGTTCTGACATTCGCGAACTTTCGCGTGGTAAGCTCCGGAGACCCATCCAGTAGTTTGACTTCTCACATCTTGCAGGATATAACGCCGTCCAAGACAGCCATTGAGGATGCAAAGCGAGAGTTCGCAACTTGGCATCGTCGACTCCGCATGGAGCTCTGGACGTATGTTTGTGTTGCTATCGAAAAGCTGAAAAGTCATCATTGGAGCCGCCTGAAGCAGAAGTCGATGCACAGATGGGCCCCTTTGTTGGGGGAAGAGCCATGGGGATTCTTTCAGCAAAGCTTTGAGTCATATGAGTCAATGCGGCTGAAGCTAGCTCGTCGATGCGCTGGACTGCTCAAAAGTCGATCGTCTAATGGCAATGAAGAGGCCGATATACCCTTTCATCGATTTGGTTCAATGCCAGGAGCTTATATTGAATCCATACGAAGGAATGCTCCGTCTACCAAGCACTCGGAAGAAAATGACAATGATTTCGAACATTTCAAAGACGATGTACGTAAGTACTTTGCCGGTGTATACCAAGAGGGGCTACATGGAGAAGTTTCGAACGTAAAGGAGCATGAACATCAGATATATGCAGGAAAAAGTACAATGGCAATACAGGACAAGCAGTTATTTTTAGAACTTCTTCATTCAGTACAGGCGGACGCTGTTATGAGATTCGCGCTGCGGACGACAAGACAGGTACCCGATTGGCGGTAAATGCGGCGTTAGAAAATGTCCGCTTGGATTAAGTGGCCCGGTAGTTAGTGAATTTATTCTCTCGTTCGAAGTGTTTCTGACTCGGGCCTACGTCGGCGACCTTACTCACACCAGAAAGGAAACAAAGGCAGGCGCTCGCTCTATACACAAGGTAGCCTATGAAAGCCAGCACATCCCTGACCGAGGTTTCACGCGCTTGCCTTGGATATACCACCGCCACACAGGTAGGAGCAACGACCAATGTAAGCAAATCTCCCTTTTATTAGAATGGTGCCAATGCATGGCGTAGACGCGGCTTCACGGCGATATACCCCGCTACGATAGAGATCGCAAGGCAACACAGTTCAGCGCTGCTCACTATGAACAAACACTCTTACACGCCTTGACGGGCATAACTCCGCAAGATACCCAAACCGAGGTGTTCCCGATGCTCGCGGTAGGAAAGAGGTGTCGCCGACCTTGGGTTGGATCTTTTGAGACATTGTATTCGAACAAAAAATACTGGTCAAGATGGCGACCAGTCATGGAATACAGCACAGAATTTGAGCGCGTTAATTACAGGGAAAGAGCGTCAAAATTAGAGAGGGTTATAAGAAGGGAAGGAAGATAATTATATTGTAATTACTTTTTTATTCTTTTTTATTTATTTATTATTCTTTGGTTATTTCTTATAACTTATTAGCTTTATTTCTTTTTTTATATATAGAAAAACTAGCCTATAGTAGGCTATATTAAATAAAATATAAAATAAAGGCTTTTTAATAGCTAAAACTATTCTCTTCTCCTTAAATATAAAACATAAAATATTATAGTACTTAAATATAGTTTAATAGGGAATTGATACAGACGCGGGTTTATTATCCACAATAGAACTCATAGGTACACGCCACTGTCCGCAGAAGGCTCTGTTACTGCAGCTACGGCTGTCTCGTCTGGCTTATGGGCAAGCATTTGCTTGGTTGTTCTTTTCCGCCCTTCCGCGGCTGGCTGCTTCCGCCGTATATCTATGATGATTGGGCAGGCGTGTGTTGTATTTCAATGTTGGCGGTCGCCGATGCCCAAAGGGCCGTTCACTCTAGGGCCTTTCTTTCGAACGCGTTCGTGACAAACCCATCTATAGCGCATTTCATCTTTACTTTCATGGAGATCGTACCCGTATTGCCATGTCCATAATTTAGGCCGCCCGCGACGCTCAGTTATGGTGAGATTAGGAAAGCGATGCCATGGGAAACTGTCCCAATCATCAGACGCTTGGCGATTAGTGGAGACGTTGGAGAGACCTGAGGCTGCCGGTGAAGATGTATTGATTGGCGTCCTAGGTTCTGAGTGTGACTCTTCAGTTGAAGTGGCGAGGATGCGTCCTTGCCGGCTAATATTAGAGTTATCGGTGATTTGAGCATCTTGTCAAGAGGCGAGAGCATAAAATCAGAAGCAAATTCATAAAATTCATTGCCAGTGGCTGTGGTTCAAAACTGAGCTGATCCCTTACAAAAGCGAATAACAAACTTCAGCCCCTTGCAAGGGTCTGGTTTTTCGGCTGTATCAGTCCCGTGCGATGCAATCGGTCGCCAAGTCAATGTACTGCTGGGTAGCGTCTTCCTGCGACAGCCCTTTCAAGTCATTCCAGGCACTCCACTTTGCTTTTCCCTAAGTATAGAGTTGAAGAATAAACGTTAGCAATTATTCATAGTAGATGGTATACAAAATGTGGCAACTTACCGTGAAGTCCATCATCCCAGGCGCATCAGTGTTATTATCGCCGACAGTGGCCTGCTTGAACAGAGCATAGAGCTATGGATGATTAGTGCCGATAATTAGCCGCTAGTCGGGATTTATTCTGCCCTCACCTTAAGCAGCGTACTATTGTCAGGCTTTGTTGACAGCGTTTTGACCTTTTCCGCAGCGTCCTTAAACGCGGCGTTGTCAAGCCCAGTAGCCATGATTGAATGAGTTGTGAGATGTATAGTGCGTATTTTGAGCTGTGTTCCTCTTTTCCTTTCTTTGCGAAAAGATGAAATTGGGTAGGACGTCTCGCCTCTCTAAATAGTGGTGAAGCTTCAGCAAGCTCCATTGTAGGTGAGACATCTGCAAGCTGACGTGTTCAGCTGAAGGACACCAGAGACACCGCGCTACCCGCGCTGGCAGCACTCGCGCATTGTTGAATCCTGTCCTGTTCAAGAATGCTCGACAGCCAAATAACATGAGCTCTTTAAATATAAAGAAAAGAAGGCTTGGCAGATTTCGAGTAGTCAAATAGATATTATGTTAGCACGAGAGTGACCACCCTAGAGTGCACGCGTCGGCAGCAAGTTGGAGTCACGCAAAACCTTCCTCTTGTATCAACACTGGTACAACAGCTTTATCGTCAGAATTTTCGGCCACCGACCAGTCAATAACAGCCAGCGGACTGTTGGCACTTTAATCGTCCACGCCTGCGACCGGCGCAAAAGATATACCGGTAAAAGATCAGAGGCCCCATATCCCGTTTTAGCGCATCCATTTTGGTCTAGTCCGCGAGCCGATGCTTGCCACAGATTGTTTTCTTTCGTCTTGGAACTACCCTGGTAACTGTGATCGAGCAGTTGAAATGCTTGTAGCGCAGATGAGTATGCAGCCCTAATATAATTTACTAATAATATTAGCTATATAGCTAACTACTTCTGAACCTTATAACGTCGGCCACCCACTTCTCGGCACTACCCACTTCTCGGCAGGGTGCTCCCAGCCACCTCAACACCAAACCTCTCTCGCCAGAGTCGCGATTTCTCACGCAATAATTATTATTTTAGCTTCAAATTTTCCCTACGTATTTATCATAACTAAATACACCAAGCAAGATCTTCAAAATGCTATTAATGTTATTTTTAATGGCGTAAGTCAAATACAGGCAGCGCAGTCTTAGGGCGTACTATGGACAACCTTATAGGAGCGCTTAAACAATAGAACACCACAAAAAGAGGCTTTTAAGTTAATACAATACCTTTCTAGTGTTTAAGAAAGGCATCTCTACAAATAGATTCTTAATTAAGATACTATAGGTAACCTACTAATACACAAATAAGTCCAGCTATTAGCTAAGAATTTAATCTAGTCTAATAGCAATAATCAACCTATTAGAAAGAATTAGATAATAGGTTTTTTATATTATAATCTAGAAGTTAAGACCTTAAGAGGTAAGAGACTTAATTTTTTATATATAAATAGTACTATAACTAAAGTTATATAGGATTTCTTCTAGTTATTCTAGATCCTAGCTATTACAAAAATCCTCCCCTTAAACCAATATAATATAGATAAAATAGGGCTTATAATAGGTCTTCAAGAGAATAGGCTTATTCTTAGGTCATTAAAGAAAAGAATTACCTTAAAGAAATAGTCTAGGTAATGCTTTTAGAGTATAATTTTTAAGTATATCTTAGCAACTAGAACGTACCTTAACCTACTCATTCTCTTTAATAGAAAGAATATATAAGAATAATAGTTTCCTAAAGAATTAAAACCTTTTAAAGGTTAGTATTTTAAAGCTTTAAACCATAGTTAGATAAATAATTTTATTATGGTTTACTAGCTTAAAACTATCTTTATTCTAGAGATAAAGCCATAAGGAAATAAGAGCCATCTTCTCATTCTTAACGGCCATAGAAGTCATTATACTATTAAATTTTTAAGCGAATATTATTAAAATAACATATATATTCTTTTCCTACCAGCATATAGCTCTTACATTCTTTAACTGCTTGATATAGTGGTGTTTAGTACAGTTAAAAAACGCTATTATAAGGCCCTTAGGAACTACCTAACCAATACTAATTCCTTACTAATTAGAAAGCAAATTTTTCTTAAAAGCTATACCTTTACTAGGAGAAATGGAATATCTAAAGAAAATATTCTTTCTAGGTAGTAAAAGTCAGGTTTATAGCCGGTCAATATAGTAAAGCTATTAATAAGTAACTTAATACTCTAAAGTCCAAATATAACACTAAAAAAAACAGCTATTACGCCAAAAAAAACACTACTAGGAGCCCTTTTAATTCTCTATATACCTACTAATCAGTATTAACTTTCCTAGCTTCTTTCTAAATTTTCTATACTATTAGTTAACTAGTAAGACATTTAAAATATATAACGGAAAGTTAAGAAGTAATTTAATACCTAATAAGCTAAATTAGCTATTACTAAAAGCCAAATTTCAAAACTCAAAGATTAGATAATTATAATAAAGCCAAAAAAATAAATAAAAGTTATTACTAACCTAAATTCCTTATTTATTCAAATCATAGAGGTTGAAAATACCTATCGTTAACTTAACGCATAACTACATAATAACTATAAAGAATCTAACTTAATTTTTAATGAGGATTAATTCTCTAGTTAATTCTCTATCTAGTGATATATTTTTTTTGTTAATATAATTTGTTTTGCCTTTGTTATGAAGGCTGCAAAAGTTGACTATGTGGTGTGGTGGACCTGCCGAGAAGTGGGTGGTGCCGAG
>PHFE01000091.1:832102-914445 GCA_002796755.1 Paracorniculantispora psalliotae
GGACCTTCGGTCGTTGACCCGAATATGGCTTACTATTCTACCTGGGGTGACGTCGTTGCCTTTGCATGCAACCGCGACCCAAACAGGGGTTGGCTTCTATTCGGTAATCATTATTGCGAAGAGATTGCAGCTATCACGGGGGCATGCGGCCGATACATTGCTGGAGCCAAACAGTCGGGTGATGATGGCAGTGCGTTGATTGAGGGATACGCACGATGGGCCCCAGGCGATAATTTCTGTGGTGGTTCGACTTCCTCGCCGGCTAACCATTGCTAAGCTGGCCCATGGCCGTAAATTGTAAGGGGGCAATAGCAAGGCGGGCCTTTGTCACTGTCTACACGGGGAGGGGGGTGGGTTCAACACAGGTCTAACAGGGTCTTGGCGCTATAACATGGTCTCAGGCCACTTCAACAGAGCCTGGCACCATAATAGAGCTAGCTTTTAATAATATTCTAAATTCCAGCAGTTTAGTAACTTGATAGCCAGTTACTTTATATATATCAGTGTTGCCGCACACAGCTCACCACCAACCGCTGTTGTCGTTCTCTTCTCGACGCATGAACAAGTTAGTTGCCGAGAGACACTACTCAGCGCAGGAAATTTGCCACCTGCTGCTCAACATCCCTCTACAAGAAGGGACTCGGATGACTGTCTATGTCGACTGCCGACCGCCAGAGCAGCATGGGCGGTGGTACCGGGTCGACGAGGACGTCAGTCAGGCTGTCGGCAGTTACTAGAAGCATCTACAGCGAAGTAAAGCAGATGAAGGAGGCACCTACCTGGACTACCTACAATCGTATAATCTCAAGACATGGAGAAGGATCCGTACGAATGCAAAGCAAAGAGTTCTGTTGTACTTCCCTCGGTACCAGCCAGTGGAGGCATCGCCCCGGTTTCATGACTTCTGCCGTGTCAAGTTGATGATGGCCCACCCGCATCGCTCCCCGGATGAGCTGCTTACCGTAGATGGGCACCGCTTTGAGTCCTTCGCGGCAGCGTACCAGATCTGCCGACAGAGACACCATTCCCGTAAGGACGACCATTACGGTGAACTGGGAGCCACTACGCTCCATTCAGAGGAAGACGAGTTTGAACGGGAAGTTCACGAAGAGCCTGTTATGGTCGAAGACTGGCATGATCTGGCCCGCATGCTGCCGGGCCGACCGCTAGAGGAGGACATTGATCTGCTTGGCCGTCGCGACATCGACATAAATTATGGCTGGACTCCTCATGTGGGACGATATACCAACGACGACATTCTTAGAGGTGACTACTGGAAGTAACGCAAGGCGGAGAGCCCCGTGGACCTCACCGTAGAGCATCAGCCTCTGGAAGCTCGTGACTCCCTGAATCGGGGGCAGCGGCTGGTGTATGGCACGGTGATGGGCCACTTTGTGACCCAGGACGGCTCCCAGTTACGCCTCCGTGTGGATGGAGGGGGCGGCACCGGCAAGTCCTATCTCATCAATCTGCTCTCGGCTCATCTCCAAGTCGCTGCGGGTGCAAGGGGCATCGGGACACCTGTCTGGCGGGCGGCACCGACGGGAGTCGCAGGAAATCAAATTTCGGGCACTACCTGACACTCTCTGTTGTGCCTCCCGATCAACAAGGACTTCAAGCCCTTGTCGGCGATCGACCAGGCTCAGCTCCAGAAGAAGCTGAAGGACATCCGATAGCTGATCATTGATGAAAAAAGCATGCAGGGTTTGCGGCAGCTGTCATGGATTGATGACCGTCTCCGCGAAGCATTCCCGGCTATGAATGATGAGTTCTTTGGTGGGCTAAACATCCTTTTAGTGGGCGACTTGTTTCAGCTTCCGCCTGTGCTGCAGAAACCTATCGGTTACGACAGGGAGATGCAGGGACTCGAGATCAAGGGCAGGAACGCGTATCGACGCTTCGACAAGACAGTTTTCCTCAAGGTTGCCCAGCGCCAGCGCGGCGAGGACCAAGAGGCATTTCGCACGGCTCTGGAGGAATTGCGACTGTACCAATTGTCGACAGAGTCGTGGAAGCTCCTGTCCGGCCACGTACAGGCGAAGCTAGATGACCAGGAGGTTGCGAGGTTCGCCCACGCCTTGCGTGTCTATGCTACGAAAGACAAGGTGAACGAATACAACCTCTATCACCTCGACCGCCTAGGCCGGCCTGTCATCCAAATCACGGTAAGAAATGTCGGCATCGGCGCGGCGGCTACCCCCGACGACAAGGCGGGCAACCTTGCGAAGCATGTTCCCCGTGTGCATTGGTGCCCGTCTGATGCTGATATGCAACATGTGGAAGCAGTTTGGCCTCTGCAACGGCGCTCGCGGTACTGTGTACGATATAGCCTGGACACCTGGGGCCAATATCACTCGAGACCAGCCGTGTGCCATCATGATAGAGTGTGACAAGTACACCGGACCGGCGTTCATGACCACCACGGATGGCAGAAAGATTGTCCCGATTCTGCCGGTCGGCAGAGACTTCCTGATTGGAACGACGCTCTGCACTCGCACGCAGTCTCCCTTAGTCGTGTGTTGCGCCATTACGGTGCACAAGTCGCAGAGCATCACGGAAGACATGATTGTGACGGATCTGTCCTGCCGTGACTTTCAGACCGGGTTGAGCTACGCAGCCGTGTCTCGAGTGAAAGCATAGTTACATGCTGGCTAGGCAGAGCTGGAGCGCCTGACAAAGCCTGCACGACACTGCATCACCTTGAACCTGGTCGGGTCGCTAGCTGCCTCAATAAATTTTGGCGACGCGACGGCAGCCGCCGCCACCCTCCCCCCAATCTTCCTTCCTGGTAGGATGGGCCGCCTGGCAAGCACCCGGACCAAGGGCGTAGCCTGAGCTTGGTGTTATTGACTAGGAAGGCCGTCCCGCTTCCCCAGAGAACGGGGCCCCCACACTCTACTTCCGTCACTGAGTAGGGAACTCTTTTCTGCTTGCCTCTCTCGATCCGACACCGCAACAACATGCCTGTCATAACTGAACGTAATAACATTAACTGGGAGAGCCGCGTGGTTAACGGCAGGCAGAGCCTCGCGGTGGTGGTAAGGGATGGCTTGAACCAACTCGCTCGAAAAGTAGAGGATCAACGGCGCGGAAACCAACCTCCCCCTCTTTTGCAATGCAGACATTGTTACACACCGCTTCAGATAAAGTTTCCCACAGAGACAAGCATTTACCATACTTTTATATGAATCGATTTGTTCATGTCTTTTTTCTGCTTTCTCTCAGTACATATAATCCCTTCGCTACGGCTATATCTCGCTCCCATGGGCCAAAATTGCCACAGCGCTTAAGAGACGATTCTCTACTTGCCTCACAAGGAGAGACCGACTGTGGGTTTCAATCTAGGAGACGGGTACTAACGATAGATAGAAGATCAAAGGTCTCATATCCCGTTTTAGCGTATCCGTTTTGGTCTGGCATGCGTGGTGGAGGAAGGTTTCGCTGGTGCAGGTCAGTCACCATTTACTCATGCTCTCTCCCCACCAGCTGGGACACTCGATACCAATGAGGTCCCACACCAAAGCTATCGCTTGCAACATGGCCAGGTCGCTGTCAAGGGCTGTCACTCCAATAAGCCGTTATTGGTATGTTCAACTCACCGAATTGATCGGGTGCTGCTTCTGTCCATACAGGCACCGGCCTGGCATGGCTCATGACGAAGAGGCCAGACCCGGACTCTCTTGGGTCATGGACACCGATGGCAGGTCCTGCAGCTCAAACCTGTGCCTTGACGGGCATGGCCCCGCAAGATACACAGAGCGAGGGGTTCTCGCTGCTCGAGGTACGAATGAGGTGCCGGCCTTGGGTTGGATCTTTTGTGGTGAGACAAATTGTATTCGACCAAACACACTGGTCAAGATTGGCGACCTGTCTTGGATTACAGCATACAATTGAGCACGTTAATTACTCTCATATTTTTCACCTAGACATTGGAGCAACTTCAAAAAAACGCATACAATTATGACTGTTTTCAACCTCTCCCTCTTTTACATTTGAAAAATCTTTGACACCTAATGTTCATCATGACAAGGACGCCAGGAAAAGACCCCGAACGCCCTGATTATACTTTGCTTTTTTTTCACTCAAAACCGAGTCAACAAAACCGAGTCAAATTACAGCTCATCCTTGCGCGTAGCCTCCTTGCCTTCGCTGGCAGGCTTGGCCTTGGACCCCTCGGCCTCTCTCTCGCCGTCGCGGCTGGCGGCAGCCTCCTTGACCGAGCCAGCCTCCTTGCCGACCGTCTTCTCGTCGACGCCGTCGACGTCGGGGTGGGGAGGCGCGACGCCGGCACCGCCGACCTTGCCCTCCCAGCCGCCCTCGGGCACGGGGAGCTCCTTGCCGTCGTCGCCGACGACACGCGTGCGGGTCTCGTACTTGGTCTCAAATTCGACCTTGCCCTTGAGCTCAGCGACCTGCTCCTCGGTCAGGAGGTTGCCGTCTTGATCGCGGAACTCAATCTTCTCCTCGGATGAGATGATCGAGGCTTCGGGGGCTGAGGCCTCGGGAGCTGCGACAGCGGTGGAGTTGAAAACGGCCTTGCGAGCGTCTTCGTAGTCGGAGTACTTGTCGAGGAAGGTGTTGCAGTCAAAGTCCCAGTTGTTGAAGAGCTTGAGAGCGTTGCACTCGCCCTTGGTCCACTCGTTACCGTAGGCCAGAGGGCTGTAGAGGCCGAAAGCGACAATGGCGAGGACCAGGAACAGAGAGGTGGCGGCGCGGTTGATGATGGGCATGCTCTTGCCGAGACCACCGAAGCGAGCAGTGGCAAAGTCGAACAGCTGGCTGAGGGCAATGACACCAAAGTAAAGGGCCGGGAAGTAGTGGTGGAGGAACAGCTGACGCTTCATCAGGAAGAAGGGGAAGTAGTGCAGGGCCCAGCCGAGAAGGGAGCTGCCCAGCTCGTAGTCGAAGCGCTTGACCATAGCATTGGAGTAGTCGTCGCAGCTGCGCTGCCAGCGGAGAACAGCAATACCCTTGAAAGCGACCCAGATGAGAACCGTGAGAGTGACGGACCACCAGACGATGGGGTTGCCGAGGAGGTAGATCTGGGTGTTGTTGCGGCCCCAGAAGTTGATACCACGGCGGAGGATTGGCCACGAATCGGGGCGCGAGTCCCAGGCGTGCGAGTCAGTGAGACCGGCGTTGGTCTTCCACATGACCTGGTGAAGCTCGATGAACTTGCCAAAGAAGCCGGGCTTGCGGTAGTTGACCTTTTCGGCATCCTCGCCGAGCTGAGGGTGCTCGTTGTGCTCGACATACCAAAGACTGTTGGGGACACTGCCACCCTTGGCGCACGTCACCTCCTGCTGCTCGGAAGCCCAGTCGGGAAGCTTGACCTTGTGGGAGAACAGGACGCAACCGCTCATGAGGTGGACGAGGCGGAACTTGGTTTCAATGGTGCGGAGACGCTCTTTGGCGACGGAACCGACGGACTGCTTCTTAACAATCTCGACCTTGAAGAAATCGTTGGCATCACCCTCGAAACCCTCATATCCGTAGGCGGACACTTCGTTTTGCCAATCGGCTTCGGACACGGGAGGGCGGACATCGTGAGAGTGAAGACGGCGGAAGGTGGGGATGTGGAAGAGACGAAGGATGGTGCCATCCTGGATGTACTGGGGCTCGGGCAGGCTGTCCCAGGCGTGGGTTCCGTTGATGGGCTCGCCGTCGATGCCGAGGGGTTGGGTCTGGTTCTCGAGCAGCCAGATGTTGTTGTCGTCCTTGTGGGGGTAGAGGGTGATTTGCTGCTGCTTGGAACCGGTCGGATACATGAGAGGGTGCGAGTGGAGGTAGCCGCCCTGGGTGTTGACGTGGCGGATGCTGACGCGGCTGCCGAGGAGAACGTCGGCGGCGACATCGTTCATGCCCTTGTGGTTGAGGGTGGCCTGGAACTCGGAGCTCATGAAGCCGTCACCGTCGCCGGGGTTGACGAGGCAGAGGAAGTGGATGGCGAACATGCCCATGTAGAAGACGGCGGGAATGATGATAAGGCAGAAGACGCGGGCGCCAAAGTGCTTGAACCAGGTGGGGATCGAGACGTTCTTGTTGTCGCCGAGGAGAACCCAGAGCTGGACGAGGGTCAAGGCACCAACCCAAGCGATGGTGAAGAGACCAACCCACTTGATGCTGCCAGTGATGCCGAGTCCAAGGCCGGTCATGGCGAGCCAGAACCACCAGGTAACGCTGAAAGCCTTGGAGGGGCCGAGTTCGTGCTGGTTGGTGAAGCAGTTGAAGGCGAGGGCAGTGAAGGCGGTGGCGGCGACGAGAGGAGCATCGAGGAGGATCAGACGAGCCTGGGTAAGGAGACCGTTCTCTGTAGCATGTTAGCAATTGCGCGTTAAGCTGGGCGTTGTTGCGCCGACGCACCAAAGATGATGAGGCCGGCACCCATGGCAGCGGTAAAGGTACGGCAACCAACGGCCTTGAGAGTCAGGAAGATGCAGGGAATCAGGAAGATTCCGCAGAGAGCGGGGTAGAGGCGCATGGCGACATAGGGAACACCAGGTTCCAGATAGTCCTTGCCAATGTCCTTGAAGTCGAATTCACCGTCGAAGCCAGCGAGCCAGCCGGTCAGAGCAATGAGCATCTTGGCCAGAGGCGGGTGGACATCCATGAAGAACTTTCCCTTGATGTACTTGGAAGCGAAGCCACCGAAGCTGGAGGGTGCGCGGTTAGTGATTGGCCGATGAATTGGCGCGGGCGTCCACGCGAGGGAGCTTACTGGACCTCGTCAAAGACGACGCTGGTGGGCTGGGAGATGCGGAAGATGCGCACGGCAGCACCAACAAGGGTGAGGGCGAGAAGCACGAGGTAATCGGTGCCGGGCAGCAGAAAGACATCATTGTCCTCTACACCGTCGGACTGATACGAGGTGCTCTTGGCCTTGGCCGCTGCCTTGGACTTTGGAGGCAGGGGGCTTTTGCCCCGAGCCGAGCTCGGTCTGGCCATTGTAGAGTATTGAATCTGCGGCGGAATAGTTCGATCGGATGTCGGCGTGCGTATGTCGACAGAGTTTCGTCAATGGCAAGTCGAAAAGAGAAGAAGGAAATTTTTGGTAAAGGAAATTGTGTGTGAATGAGTGTGGTGAATATAAAGCTGTACGGGGAAGAAGCAGAACCGAATTAAGATTGGTAAAAAGGTTAGCTGCTAAAAACAAAGACCGTCAAGAAGAAACAAAAGATGGAAAAGAAAAGCCCACGAAGCCACGAGAAGGAAACGAGCTCGAGGACGTGGAGGGGAAGAGAAGAGTTGGACGGGAGAAAGGGGGAGGAGGAGGAGGCGTTTGGTGATGCGGCGCGCATCACGGAGAATGTAGCTACGTTGGCCTGATGGGGCCAAGGTTTGCCTAGGAGCCCCTTGTTCAAGCACGCTCAGTGGTTGAACACCTCGTTTTGGTGGTCGGCCATGCCCCGCCTCAGCCTGACGCGACTTGCACATGGAGTTCCAGCGCTCAAGCTCCCCTGTAGCGTGGACTTGCTCCCTGAAGGACGGCCATGCTGAACTTGGACCGACTCTTTGGCCGCATCAAAAATCTAGGCCACTATTAAAGTAGAAATTCTGACAAGTATCACTCATCTCTATCCAAATTTGCCCACTTCTAGTACATGCAAAAAACATGGACGCAATTATACCACATTTATATCGCCCACAGCCGGTCTTCGGTACGTACCCATTGACACGAGGCGGGGCAGCTAAAAAAAGGGCGACCGCTCCAGCCTAGTCCAACCCAGCACCAGGGGTTCGCTCTTTTCCTGTGCCCTGCCCATACACATCTTCAGCTCCCTCGATATTGTCTGGCCATTCCACATCTCCACGCCAATCGCCTCCCCTCTACGCGTCTGAACAATGCCATCAGATCCATTGTCGAGTTCTGCTAAACCCGACTCACCACTCCCGCCTCCATCCCGCCCGTGCTCGCGCAGCTTGACAAACACTCACCAACACCAGATGAAATCAACATCAGTCGCACATCAGGGGCTGCCTCGCCTCGCATGGTGGATACGAGCCTTTGCGCTTTGGGTCGGCCAAGCTGCATGCTCGCGTCCGTTTGCTATTATTAGCGACGCAAAGGACATGTGGCGAGAGCTCTATCATAGTAGACCTCTGCTGCTGAATGATTTCAGTGTCCATTGTCAAGTTGACTATTCTGCCACATCTACACATCTGCATTTTCCGTCTGAAAGGATCAGCTCGCCAGGCCATCTTTACCAACGCAACTATCAGCAGCCGAGCTGGCACGCGGCCCACTGTAGCTTTCACCCGTAGTCCCGTACCATGGCCCCCTGCGTCGATGCGACCAGCCAACCAAAAAAGAAAACGCAGCTTCCTGACTAAGCAAAGCCTTTCACATTTTTATGAATCCAGGCAATCTGATGGCAGATGCTGTGCGCAGATTTCTCCAAACTGATAGCAGAAGTTGTGCGCGCAGATTTCTCGCAGGAGGGCCTACACAAGACCGTTGGCACTTCAGCCGCGGATGGGGGAACGGGTCTACATGCATACTTGCGTCACCACAAGGCGAGCCTAGCATTGCAAAGCAAACACGCCGTTGCCTGGCTGTTACTGTAGTGGCTACGGCGCATCTGGTTCACTGAAGAGAACCATCTACGATGTTCCCACTCCTCTCGCGCTGGAGCTACCTAAAACGGCACCCAAGAATCAGCTCCCCTAGCCCAGCGCTCCATTATGTAATATCTCTTCTAGTTCCGTGCCTGGGTCAGGACATGCCCGCAGTGCTGTCGTTCTATATCATGTTATATCAGCACTGCCTGGACTGCGAGGCTAAGCAATGAAATGTCCGGCGCACGGCTCTAGGTTTTCTTTGAAAGAATCGCCAGAACGGGGAATCATATTACTATCAATAGTAGGTCTGTTGAGATACTCTCACAAAACATCCATTATAAACCTTCCTGACGTCTCGTAGGCCACAGCAAAGCTTCGTGGCATTCATATGTATTGTGTATGCTTTGCAAAGTAATCGGTGTTCTTCAAGGAATTGAAAACATGTCGGCAAGCCACTCAATTGCAAAATGGTAGGATCATCGAAGAATCTTTCGGTGTGATATTGCTAGCGAGGCATATGTCGTAGCTTTTTGTAATGAGACTCCGTTATCGTCGGGTGAGGGACTTTCGGTCGAATGTGACAGCCAATAGTTGCAAAGACATTCAACCAAGTCGGAGCTGATCTGAGAATCGAACATTCTTCGCCGTTGAACCCACTTTGAGCTGCTTTGGGGTATTATTGTGTTGCCGGCATTGTAGAGTATGGGCTCGACATCGGTGTGATCTCCGTCCAGTGCTCATGTTTCGCAGGATGGCATTGTCCTCTCTGCTGTTGCGTATTTTCCTGGACAATCTGCGTGTCAACCGTGAATAAATTCTGAGCTAACTGCTGGAGGGAGCTGTCACTCAGGTAGCCCCCAATCTGCCTTGTCCTCCACCCAAGCCCTTGGTTTTTCCCATTATTGGGCTTTCCATTTGTTGAAACCATGATTTGGATAGCATCACCCTTCGAATAATTTTCAACTCTGCTCATATTTTCCATCGTGTTGCGTAGGGATCATGGCTTCGGCAGTAAACGTGGCGAGGTTTGTCAGCTTCAGCGTGAGCCTTTCTTATAACCTGGCGAGGAGAGGCTGCATATAGACGCCACGGATCATCGGCAGTTACTGAGCATGTGGCTGGTCCTTTGTGGTGCTTCCGAAGCAAGCCGCAATGATGTATGTGGCTAATTTCTCCAATTGCACGGCAGACGCCAGTCAAACTTTAAATCAGCAGCTACTCCTCATTTGGCCTCTTGATTAATCGCCTCCACATCTGTCATTCTCCTTCTCGTCTCGTTGGATGCAGGGGGATTTTGTTCTGAGCGCTGGCTTTTGCTGCGAACATATTGACCAGTCGACGAGGTAGCCTTTGACATCTCAGGGCTTACAACGACAGGCCGACCGTGGCTAGTCTGATTGCGTGACGTTACGGCACCAAACCGGCTATTATATCGATCGTGAGATAGTTGCACCAGAGCATCATCGCTCATCGACCCAACGAGCAGCGCTGATCGATTTTTAGACACCGTCTTTCCAACATTAAAAATGTCCGCCAGCGTTGTTACAACGACATGGTCACTGTCTCCATCGGCAACAACTTCACCAATGATGTGTATCTTTTGACTGGTAACCTCACTAGAAGCCAGCTTACATACCTCTAGGCATTGTTTCGAGGTTTGTATATCTTCTTCCAGCCGGAGCCTTTCAATTGAGTCTCCGTCCGCAAGGACAGTCTCAAGTCGCTCACGAAGACGAGTGATAATATTTACAAGGCTCGCCCGATTGTCATCAAGGGCCTTGCGAGTTAAAAGCTGTGCTTCAAAGTTCTCTTGGAGTATCGCAGAGCTACCCAGAGGCGGCGGACGGAGTAGACCCGAGTCGCGATTCGTTAGCGACTCAAGATATTGCTTCGCATCCTCGCATATTTGCAAACACTGTTGTGTCACCTGTCGTTCGTTGGCTAGATCTATGGCCGGTTTCGTGGTGTTACTGTTGTCACCGCTTGACCGTGGCCAGGTCTCCATCTTGTCGTTTATGCGTTGGAGTTGAAGGCTTAGTCGATACATGGTATCCTTCACCATTTCCTCAAGCTCTTCCAGCGCGTTACTAGACAGCTTAACTGTGCGCCTATGTTGCAACAATTAGAAAAGATTATAAGTTTGAAATCCCACTAGTCTACACTCCGGAGTGGCTAGGATGAAAACATGACGAATACTCACATGGTAAGGACACCTAAGCCAACCGAAATGGTGGCCTTATATCCTGCCAATGTATCCATGAACTGGTTGATATCACCCCTCATGAACTCCATTCTTGCCCAGTCCGTAAAAGCAGTCTTTGATTTGCCGCTGAAACGCGCCATGGCGGATTCGAAATCGCCGCAGAGTTGGGTGCAGCGTTCGATTGGCGCACAGAGAAGCTCGGTCACGGATGTCTCAGCAGCTGCGGTAGGCCGCTGATTCGTGGCCTCGAGCAATTGTGCAAGACTATGCAGGATGTTTTCGACATCTTTCACTTCGGCGAGAAGTCTCAGCAAAGTCGTGTCGCGCGTTTTGTATCGTTGGATCGCCTCTTTCAAGGATTTTGTGGACTGAACGCCAGCCGTGACGATGGCTAGTACGGAAGCGATGATGCTCAGCGGGTCCATCTTGTCAGGGGCAAAAAACATCCAATTCTCAAATACAAAAGCAAGTGGGGAAATTGGTTACTTCGACTTTCATGGAAACCAAGCAGGAAGCACGCGAGCAGATGCAGGGAAAGAGAACAGGAGAGAACGGAGACTGGTTGTTGGACAGTGTCGCCAGATTATGTTGAGACACCCCGCTCCACTATCACCAGGTCAAGCCGATGGAGCTAGCTGACGTAGCAGCTCCAGAATACCCCTCTTTCTAAGCGCTGGCATAATTGCCTGAAAAGCCTCTCATCAACAGCGTGTCGCTTTTCCAATTCTCGTTCTTCTCACTGTGCTGACACTTGGCCTTTGGTTTCAAAGGAGCTTGGCCAACCTGCCTTATAAGTACACAAGAATTGCGTTTTTCTGGCTCCAAGTGGCTACGTCAATATGGCAGAAGCGATCGGCGTGGCGTCGGGGTTAGTCGCTTTGGCAACCTTTGCGTGCCAATCCAGCGTTATGCTATACCAGTCAGTATCTAGCTTTCAATCTCATCAGCAACGTGTTCGTGATCTTGCTGAGGAGACTGGTGCACTGGCTGAGGTGCTAAAGTCACTTGTTGATGCTGCTCGTGCCAAACCGGACTTGCAAATCCCAGCATTAGCAATTCCCTTGAGACGGTGCGCCAAAGCTTGTGAGGAGTTCAAGCAAGAGATTGAAAAGTTTTCTTCCAGATCTATTGCTGGTAGCAGAACAAGCTTCCGGGATTGGGCACGGTTGAGGTATATGGGTGAAGACGTCGATGGCTTTAGGCGCCTGCTGTCCGGCTATAAGATGACCATCAGTATTGCACTCACAAATGCGAGCCTGTATGTACTTTGTTTTGTTCCGCCTGCCCCCTTACATGACTAACGCTGGGTGATTTGCCTCTTACCGATTGTGCGCATAGTCACCAATCCATTGTGACATCTGAAGCCGTGGAAGGCTATACTGAGCTTCTTAAAACTGCTCGAGCTGATCTTGAGGATCGCCTCGAAACGATCGACGACAAGCTCGAACACATGCTGGACCAGACTCTGAGCAGACCTTCCAGCGCCGAAGCCTACGACGTGGCACAAATCAGGGAGGAGCGTCAGAGCACAGAAAACAGCTTGCAGATTTGTGCAGAGCTCTCGGACCATATTAGTCGAATTCAGCTTGCTCAGGCGCGTGCAAGGTCTAACACTGGACAACCGCAATCGAGCTCTATATCGGAGAAGATCACTCATGATGGGTTGCAGGAGTGTAAGGACAATCTTGCCCGCATGGCCGACAAGCTAGCAACCCACGAGAAAGAGCTCTTTGACAGTCTCGTGAGCAAGGTGGCCAGCGTGGACGGGTCTCAGGATGCGGCTACTGATATAGCCAGGCTTCGTGATGAGTTGGAGTCAGCACGTCAGTCCATGAACTTGGTGTCCTCCGCAAGCCGGGAACTCGAGAAAAGCGTAAGCATCATTGAGAATCATGCGACAGGAGATGCCGTGCAATTCATGGTTTCAACAAATGGCCAAATTCTCCATGGTACGAACCGCGGCCTTGGATGGAGAAGCAGACAGGTTGGCGGCTATATCGACGCCGAAACTGTGCGGCAGATATCGCGGGACTTCAGCAAGCCAACATTTCATGAATCGGACCGAAGTTTTTCAGACCAAAAAAATGCCATGGAAAGCGATGCAAGTTTCAAGGAGCGTTTTGGAGATGGCTACAAGTTGCAGCCCAAAGGCGTGTGACAGCTACCATGAGCGTCCAACCCAAATGAACGAAAACAATTTCCTTTAGTTAAGATTTTGTTATAATCATTGTACATATGTCAATCGGCCAGCGACGACTGTCACCTTGCCGTGGTGCTGGGGGGGGGGGAACCTGGAAATACCTTCAGTGTTTGGCTTTTGCAAAGCCAAGAAGAGTTATGACCGACCAGCACTTGTCTGCTTGTTGCTTGCACGCGTGCACCTCAGCCCAGCAACCACGTCGAGGTACAGGACAAGAGTGACTAAGCTGCCAGGAGGTACTTCGGCTGAGTACCCTGGCTGCCCGGTTGTATACGCAAGCTACATGCCGAAGATATCACACCGCTGGCGATGTATTTCGCAGTTGACGGGTTTGGGCTCTTGAATATGCTTATTCTGTACACAGCAAGTCTACGAACCAAAAAGCGAAGCCCTAAGCCACCTGGATGTGGTGTGCCTATGAACTTGAATTCGCACAGCTGTGCATTAATACAGTACCTCTCTATGTAGAGACTCTTTAGTGGCGCAAAGGGGGCACTACAGCAGTGCCATCCGCTAACTGGTCACTGTAACCTCCTAAGCCCAAAGTTGTGGCAAGCTCTGATTCGTCGACCTCACCTGCTAGTCGTGGCTTGATAACATTACAAGCAGTCACCAAAGCAGGGCATTCTTCCCAATCGACGCCCGGTAGGTAGTTACCTTGCGAGCGAGAGACACAGCAAGAGTCTGTTTTTGGTGGTGGGCATAAACTACTACTCTCGATCCAGGTGCGATTCCTCCCCTTGCCCGCTCATCCTCGGAGGCTGTCATAGTGGGCGTGGCACGTGCACCGTCTGTGGCACCTGCTAACCCGCCGGCAACAGCCGCGATCAGCCAGAGCTGACTGTCGCGCAAAGGGCTACACGAGCATACATCGAGATCAGCAGCCACTAGGATCGTGCTCCAACAACTCCCGGTACCCATGTGGCGTATTCTTGTCATCGTCATCATCTTCATCTGGACAATGCCCCGGGGTCGAGCGGTTATGCCACTAGCCCAGAGGACCGGACCATGGCCGTTATCCTCTAATCAAGGTCACCATCCGCAGTAACAGTCGCGGATACCTCTCTTTGAGCTGGGAAGCAATTCGGGACCACTCGGCTACCCCGTGTGCCACCCTTTGTGATGATGCCGTCTCGGATGCTCCGTTGGTCAAATTCATCATCGCAGCCTTGCTTATCCAACTTGCATTTGTGCCACCACTGCCACCATCATATGAATGAACATGCTGCCCAATTATACCTGAATTATACCTGCTGACGCAGCATTTCAAGAGTGGCTTCCGAGTTAGGTATCAAGTTGCAAAGTACAAAAAATGGCTCAGTTTTGAGATAAGAGGATGCCCGTTCCGCGAGTTAAACGATTCGGGGTTGGGATCGTCCATCTCAGCCGGGCCATCGCTCATAATGCCACCCGTCTTGAAAAAAGTCTCCGACCCGAGACTCAAACCCGCGATGCAAGTCCAGGACAAGGTGTGATCGCCGCAAGAGCCCGCCTCAAGAGCCCGCCTCTGATTGCACAATGGACCCCTAGGCTCCAGACATATTCTCACGCAGCCGGCCCTCCGACGCTGAGACAATATCGTCAACCACTGGAGCTGAACAGTGAGATGACATGTATGCAACCATGCGGATGCCGCTTCGCCTTGGTCATCAGTAACCTCAGTGCCTCCATAAGCCTTGACTCTGGATGACCATCTGGCATTGTATGTGTGCTGTGCTGACCATGACTGTGAGGTGCAGCATGAAGCTGTCAGTGCAGGTATAAAGGGGGGCAACTGTCGCTGAGAATCTCGACGTAAAACACCTCATCATTGCAGCGCTCACTTCACAATCCAAGCAAGCAAGCACATTCGCACGCAAGACGAGTAACCAGCCATCGACAGGTGAGTGTACACTGGCACTGTCAACATGCTGTCTGATAGGCACTAGCTGACATGGAATACCTGACAGTACAAAACGTCAACCCCAATCATGAAGTTCCTTAGCCAAACGTCGGCCATGCTGGCCATTGCGCTCCAATTTGGCCTCGTCGCCTGCGCGACTGATGCCGAGAACTTCTTGGCGCAGCACCCAGACATCCAGGTCGGACGTGCTGCGCTCGAGCAGGCCGAGGCCAGCTTTGGCCCGGACACGTTTGGCATCGTCAACAAGCCTGCGGTCGGCGTCGTACTGTACCAGGAATTCGACGCCGCTACTAACGAGCGCATCTCCGCCGTGGCCCTCGTCGATGATGACAAGGCGGAGGCGTACTACAACACGTACAACAAGGACGGCGAGGCCGTGGGACAGGTCATGAAGCGGTTCGACGCCGAGGGCGTGAGCGCGGACAAGTGCCCCCGGGAGCTCCCCCGCGCGCTGTTTGCCCGTGCCTCACGCTGCGGCCAGTTCTGCGCCCGCAGCTTCAGCTGTACGGCCGATGCGCGATGCCCTACATGCCGATATGTGGGCGGAAACTGCCGGCATCAGCTTAGCTGTCAGCCGCGTTAAGACAGACAGACATCTATAGCGGGCAGCGTGGGGTTGATCACGGCCAGACACGGCCGAGGTCAAGGTCGCAGGCAATCATGTGTATCATTAGTTCGTGACTGCCCATTATATTACAGCATACCGTAGTCTGTGATAGTCGTACCAAAGTAGCTAGTTTGACATGCAAAGTTCACGTTCGCAAGGGCTGCTCTCTCCATCGCTGTGATATCGAGTGTACTTGTGTTTGGGGAAACACTGGTGGCGTTGGGGTGCAGACACCGTGACCCAGATCCTGACAGATAGCTGATCCTACCAGCCTCGCCGCATTTTTGCAACTTGTGAATACAGTCAGCATGGTCAATGTGAGTTGCGTCTGTGGCAAACAAAAAATACACTGTGCGAGCGGAGGAGCGGGCAGCGCAGCCACACGGTGCAGCCTGGTTCAATTGGCATATCCCCTCACGCCCTGTTTTACTCGTGTCACCTTTTCACGGAACAGAGAACCGATTTTCATTGCCACCTTTACAAGAACAGCAAAACCAAGAAACTGCGGTTGCTGATTTTTCTTCCAGCAACCTCCCCAAGGCACGTAACGTAGGTTTCTTCTTGTCTCTTATTTACCCTAGCACGCGCGCTTACCCACCACTCAGCTTATAAAAGAAAAGCGACAAAATGGGGCAGCCTACCACAGCGACAAACCACGCCGAGGTTCAGGCGTTCCTGGAAAGGCATCCAGAGGTCCTCGTGGGGCGCGAGGCGATGGAAAAGGCCGAGGATGAGGCCGGCGGTGATACCTTCTCCGTCGTCAACAAGCCGTTTGCCAACGTCGTCCTGTATCAGATCTTCAACGCCGACACCCTGGCGCGCGTGTCCGCGGCGGTACTCATCGACGACGAAAAGGCCCTCGAGTACTACAAGAAGCAGAATCGGGACGACGACGACGTGGAGCCCGACGTCAAGAGCTGCCCGGGCTGTGGCGCCGGGTCAAGCCGGGCGGGGGCGGCTGCCGAAGGGCCGGAGCGCTTCCTGATCGAGCGCATGGTCAAGTGCACATGTGCTAAAGCACCGCTGGGACGGATGTGGCCGGCGTAGGGGGGGCGTTCAGACTTGAGGACACGGGCAGGACGGGGCGGGACACGCGTTGGCTCATAAAGAGCGTGAAATCCGTTCCCTGCCGTTCTCTTGGATAGCTGTTAATAAGAACCGTCTCGAGAAGGAAGCCCCACGAGATGACAAACTATTTCCCTATGGAGCGCACTGGTCTTACATGCTAGATACTCGTACCTGATTGTTATTTTCAGTAGTTATTAAATTGTTATAAGCGGCGCCGATAGATGAAACATGAAGGAATTTGACAGGGCCATCCGCGAACAGTCGCTGTGGCAGCCATGCTCAGGGTGTGCAGCCGCCCTGACGTCGATCTTCAGATGGCTATCGAAAGCATGAATAAGTTTCTAATGGAAGTACAGAGGGTTAGTGACCGGGACAATGGTGAAACGATGAGGGCTGCCAGAGGTGGCCAAGACAAGGCTATGCCTGATTATAGCATTGTAGACAAGCTGCAAGCGTCAAGGCGGAGAAAGCTGAGAGACGGATATTAGACCAGTGGAGGTGGGAGGGCTGAAAAGTTGAACAAAGCAGAAGAGCGACCGGAGAGGATAAACCGGGTCGCAGTTCGAAGCCTTGTCGAACAAATCCCGAGGAACAACAGCAAGAGTTGGGTCTGCAAAAAAAATGGTAGTCCGAGGCGGCGAGATGGTTAGGCAAAGGCCCGTGAAATGGGCAGAGTGGCACTGGACATAATAACCCATTATTCAAACCAATCCAACACTAGGTCTATTATAAGCTAATTCTATAGATCGTCATCATCGCTACTGCTGTTATCCTCATGAGCGTCATTATAACCTTGAAGGTAGTTTTTCGTAGCCTCAAACTCCCGTTCCTCCTCTCTCCTCCCCTTAAAACGGCGGACCAGAGACGCGCCCGCAGCGCCAGCGGCCAAGCCAGCGGCACCGCCCATGAGGAGCCCCCCAAGACCGCTCCTCTTTCCATCATGTTTCTTGGCTTCTCCATTACCATCATCTCGCCCGCGGGTGTAACTCATTCCTTCCTGTGATGGCGGCCCTGGTGGCGGCCCTGGTGGCGCAGCATAATACCCGCTCTCCACGTGGTTTGGAGGAGGCGGCTGCGCCAGCGGCGCCAGCGACGATGGCACAGGAGCAGGAGGATTACGGCCTCCATCTGCGCTGCTTTGCGCGTCACTACCCGGAGTACCCCTCTCAACGCCGAGGAAATTGCTGCCTGAAGGAGCGAGACGTGGTGCTGTCAAAGCGGGCGGCGGGGGCGGAGGAGCTGGGAGGGCGATCGGTGGTGGGGACGGAATGTAGCAACCGGGCGGCTCCCATTGCGTCTGACCAGACGACTCGTTTACATAATACCAGCCTTGGTATTTAAAATCGTAGAGCGGCCGCCAGCTAATGGGCGTTGTTGACGTGTCTGCTGTAGCCGCACTCGGCGTTGCCAGTGCGGCATTATGTGGCGGCACTTGTAGAGGTGTGTATTTCTGCTGGCCGGGATGGTCAGGCTGCTGAAAGGAATGGTATTGCGGCACAGATGGTGGTGGTATACTGTATGCCGCCGTCGGTTGCTGGTTATAGTATGTTTGCTGGGCTAATACCGATACTTTGTCAAAAAAAATTTCCACATTGCTCATTAGTAGAAGACTCGCTTTGACGTACATGGCTGATACGGGCTGCTGTTGAGCCTCGCACTTATATCGCCGACTGGCTGCCCATAATTCTGGACATGATGTGACATTTTCCTTATGGTTGTCGTTGCAATAGGAACTGATGCTGTAGAGTTCAAGTTCACTTGCAATCCGTGAAATCTTGCCGCACAAGCGATTTTGTGCCAATCTCAGGGCACTAGGAGATATAAGATAGGAAAAAAGATGAGTTTAAGCATATTTTAAGCTCGCACCTAGAGTGAAAACCGTCTTGCATAGACCCCCCCTTCGCAGCGGACTGTGGCAGTGCACAGAATAGGTGGTTCTACAACGAAGCTTAGGCATAAGAGATTCGTAAGCTCCTGCTACCATTCTGTATTCTTTTTGTTTTGTTCTTTTGTCGCGCCACTCCACATGGCATGTCCGAAAATCTTTTGCTGCTATCCACACTCAGGATTCCTCGCGCTGAGCTCGGCTGGGGTCTTGCGTAAGCCCTTCAGCCACTGGGTAGCTCGCCGGCCGATTACCGAACCTTATTTGGTGGGATGAGTATGGAAGCATGTGGCACGTGTAGCTGTCTCGTTCCGTCCCCTTGAAAGAACGCCCCCGATTGCTTAATCCGCAACCGGGCTTGCATATCTACCTAAATACTCTTTACGTACGCGCTAGTGCTGAGCCTCATTGTTAGCTGAGAACCCACTGCAATGGTGGAAATGGCATCAAAATCATGTCAGGATAGACGGAGGCTGGGACTTTTGCTAATGTGTAGAACCAATTGATACAACTATGTACATACACCTAGGCTGTATAAAGCTGATCAATCTCCTCTCTCTAGTCGATGAATTAAGCTCCAAAGACTACAGTAACACACCCCAATAAGCAGTCCGCGAAGTGCTAATCCAGAAGTAAAGATCGCTTTCATTTTTCTTTATAACGATACATTTCAATATGAGATTCACCGCTGTCATTCTTTTCGCCGCAACACTCGCGGTTGCTGCAAACCCTTCGTGAGTCTTTTTATCCCCTACCGTGGACGATTGCATGGTGGAAATATCTGTACATCACAGCCTATATATTAACATGTAAAGAAGCTCCTCTGCAAACAACTCCAGCAAAGCCACCAGCACTTCCGCCAAGACCGCTAGCACTTCCAGTAAGGCCACTGGCAGCGCCTCCGGCTCCAAGAGTAAGTCCCCCGCTGCTAGTAATGTCGCCGCCATGGGTGCTGGTTTCGCTGCTGCACTCGGTGCTGCTGCATTTGTTGTCTAAACTTGGCGGCCCTGAAGACGAGCCGTAACGGCGCAATTATGACGAAGAAGAGCGACATAGTATAGGTCTAGTTAGCACTAGTTCTAGTTCTATGGATACATGTGAATAGACTTGTTATATTTACGTCATCAATCTTAAGGAGTAGCGGCTTAACTAACGCTTACATAGCGACAGCTAATAGCACCCGCCAGGGTAGAGGAATCTATTTTATTTGCTTACACTATTATTACACTTATATACCTCAACACCAATGGTATACTCGTATAGACCATGGACAGATAGTCTAAGTAATGATAATATGCCCAGGGTGGTAATGGTGACGATTGCGGTGATTGACCATTGCTCACTTTGCATGCAGTAGACGTTTAATAGCGTCGAGCCTAGTTGTAGGCCTACAGTACCTCGTGTACCTTCATCATACGACCATCACTCTCTCATGCATGACACTAGTCCTGTGGCTGGGTTTACCAGCTCTGGTCTGCATTATGAGGAACTGGGATACCCGGGAGCAGGAATTAACTCACATCACCAAGTACCGGTCTATCCAGACATAATTGTGATGCCATTTCCACCAAAGTCATCCCAACCCGGAGCTAACACCGATACATACTGTACATGCCAGGCCAAGGACAGGTATGTTGCGTGCGCTCGCATCGTTAACTTAGTCGCAGGCGCAGCCTTTCCCAGCGCCGCCGCATACCGAGCAGACGTAAAGGCAGCTTTCAATCGAAGTACTGATCACCCTATCGGTACCATCGAGCAGTGGCGATAAATTTGGCAGAGCCTTGTCATCGCTCAAACCCAATCGAAACCTCAACTCTTGGTGCTTTCGCGCACTAATGAGCGCGGCCGTATATAATAATAATGATAATAGAGCTCAGGTAAGATAGATACTCCAAAGCTTCTCCTAATTCCATGCCATACTTCCTTACTAATACAATACCTGATATACCCTCCGTTTCTGCCTATCTGACGCACCCTCCACACCCGTTGAATTATATGTAGCTCCATGCATGTCTCGAAATATCGTAATTTAAGAGGTCGGGTAATGGATTGTGGCTGCATACAACAGATTATGAGTCATAAAAATGCCAGCTCACGGGGCGCGTGGCAGAGGCGGCCCAGACAGCGGCCCAGACGGCGGCCCTCCCGCCAGCCCAAGTCGATAACCGCCCGGCCTTACTACACAAGCTATAGATATCCTATGAAGCGACTGTCGTTTTCTTCCTCCACTCTTCTAATCATCTTCGTCTTGCAAATGAGAGTAGATTGCCGATGATTGATTTGTCGTCGTCTGTTAATGGCATTAGCGATCCAAGAGTAGGAAACTCAAGGTCACTTAGTGGATCGAGGTAGTCATAGATCTGTAGAAGGCATCAATGTCGAGTAACATCATCAGCATTCTTTAAGCGATCCGATGTTAATGGCCAGCCCCGAATGGCACTTGAGATAATAAACATTTCACGTTTTACGTCACTGTCAGTCAAGAGGGCGTCGTCACCAAAGGCATGAATGACGGGGACAGGAATTGTTGTGCGAGAATGAAGATATCTAAAGATGGTTGTCAATCAATAATTTTTTTATTAAATATGTAATTATGTATGTACTTCAAGGTAGCAACTTCGCTCTGTAGTTTTGTACAGGCGTCAGTTAAGGTCGGCTCAAAGGGGATGCGGACGACCCACTGCGTGCCGCAGTCATTGAACTCGACAAAATAGCAGATGTTGAAGCTGCCGTGAATGCAAACTCTAATTTCAATGCAGAGAGCGAGGAGCCATATCTGGCCAGTTGAATGCTGCAGGGAGGCAAACTGGGCTTTGGAACAGTGAGGCTGGTCGCATCGGATTTCCAGGGGCCACAGGACCTGTAGTCCTGTGCCATGCCCGCCAGTTGCACCAAAAAAGCAAAGCAGCTCCCTGAGGTGACTAAGCCTGCCACCCCGGCCGGGCTAACCTGCCGCCGAATTTTCTGGCTGCTGTATCGAGCATCGCGAATCGCAACATTTCCCGAAGCCGTCGCCATCAGCTTTCCAGCATCCCACCACCCAATCCTGCATCGCCACGCCCAAGGCAATCCCATCCTCGCCATGGCTGCCACTGGGACCAACGGCGACGCCGCTGCCGGCCTCGACGACATTAAGCCCCCCGCCGGTGTCGTCCTGCCGCCCCGCGAGATTCGCAACATTCTCGAAAAGACGGCCGGCTACGTCGCGCGCAACGGCGCCGTCTTCGAGGATCGCATCCGCGACAAGGAGCAGAGCAACCCCAAGTTCAGCTTTCTCAACCCCCAAGACGCCTACCACGAGTACTACCAATGGCGCCTCAACGAGGTGCGCGCCGGCCGCGGCACAGACATTGCCGCCGGTCGCGCAGGCGAGGCTGCCAAAGAGCCCGAGAAGCCCAAGGGCCCTCCCAAGCCGCCCGACTTTAACTTTTCCGCGCGCATGCCCAGGATTAACCAAAAGGATCTCGACATTATCCGTCTGACCGCCCTGTTTGTCGCCAAGAATGGTCGCCAGTTCATGACCCAGCTCGCCCAGCGCGAGGGTGGCAACCCGCAGTTCCAGTTCCTCGTTCCCAACCACACCTTTCACAACTTTTTCCAACACATTATCGATCAATATACAACATTATTACGAGCCGGCGGCCTGAGCGGCGAAGGCGGCAAGCTTCAGGAGGAGCAGATGGCCGAGCTCGAGAGAAACATTGCCGACAAATTCCACGTGCTCACCCGCGCAAGGCAACGAGGCGAATACATCAAATTCCAGGAACAAGAAAAGGCCCAAAAGGAAGAGGAGGAGCAAGAGGCTAAGGCCGAGTTTGAGCGCATCGACTGGGGTGACTTTGTCGTCGTCGAGACCATCACCTTTACCGACAGCGACGAGACCGCCAACCTGCCACCGCCCACGAACCTCTCCGAGCTCCAATACGCGTCGCTAGAAGACAGGAACAAGGCCTCCATCAGCGCCAACCTGCGCATCGAGGAAGCCTTCCCCGGCGAGGAGTTTGAGCAACAGAGCTACGCCGCCCCAGCGCCGGCACCCGCCTACCCGCTACCCGTCCATCCCGGCTACGGCCAGCAACCCAACCAACCACAGTACTATCCCCAGATGCCTCAGCCGCCGCAGCAGTCGGCGCAGGAGCTCGAGGAGGAACGCAGAATACAAGAGCGCGCCGAGGCGCAAGCGCGCATGCACCAAGCGCAGAGCGTGGCTCGTGGCGGCGCGCCTCCGATGAAGATTCGCGAAAACTACGTGCCCGGCGCGCAAAAGGCCAAGAAGGTGCAGACGGCCATGTGCCCCAACTGCAAGCAGCAAATTCCCATGACGGAAATGGAGGAGCACATGAGAAGTAAGCAGCAACATCTACAGCGAGACGAGCAAATCACTAACAAGAAAACTAGTCGAGCTTCTGGACCCCAGATGGAAGGAGCAGAAATCCAAAGCCGACGCCCGCCACGCCCCGTCCAACATGTCGCAGGTCGACGTGGCCAACAACCTGAAGCGCCTGGCCAGCCAGCGCAGCGACCTCTTCGATCCCGTCACGGGCCAGGCCGTGTCCGAGGACGAGCTGGCGCGCCGGAAAAAGGCGGCCCTCAACAGCTTCGACGGCAGCGCCGAGAGCCACAGCCAGGCGCATCTGAGCCACATGCAGGGCATGAATGTCGAGGAGCAGATTCGCGCCATTCATCAAAAGTTTGCCGACAAGAAGTGAGAGACCGGGGGATGTTTGGTAATGTACAGGTGGAGAGATTTTATAAATATTTATTCACATGAGGATTCAAAACTGCGAGCGGCAGTTGGGCGTTTGTGTTATTTTTCTTGGTTTTGTTATCCTGCTTCTTGGCATGGTGGGAGGAGGTGAAAGTTCATGTCGCACATGAGCTCTGGGAGATGGGTTGTGCTCAAGAGCGAGCAATGTAAAAGATGGCTACCAATAGCTGAAGAAATGTTCAATAATACCACAGGTGCAGAAGAGATTCTGTCTAGACAATCCTTTTTATTTCCCTGTTTTTGTCCTTATTTTCTTGCAGCGGCGTAATGCCAACGTCGAGGCGCCACCAGCAATGATTGGCCAGGCGGGGATGGTTGTGCATGTGCGAAGCTGCAGAAAGGCTGGCACCCACCCCACCTTCGTTGGACCGAATGACGCTCCTCCTCTCCGCCTCACCTCTCTGTACAGCTTCAGCTCGTTACTTTTTCACCTCTCCCCTCCCACGCGACCACCTTCAACCGCAGTTTTACGACTGCTCGATACCTCAAAAACTTTCGCCAGCACCTAAGCAAGACAACTCCTCTACCTACGAAAGCGGCTGCTCCCCCTCCTCCTCCCCGCGACGACTCTTTGCGCACACAGCTTCACCCGAAACCTCTGGGGCGCACGTTTGCCCACGACGACCTCGACATCGTTTTGCGTTTTCTATAATCCGTCAAGCTGTCGGACCAACAGACCTCCGGCCAGGGCGCCGGCGCCAACCAGCCCTCCTCGAACACCGCCGCGCCCGACGCTGGCCGCAGCACCTCGCCTACCCCCAAGAGCCCCAACCTGCACCGACCCATCATGCAGGCCATGCCGGACAATCGCCAGCAGAGCTTTGACGAGATTTACGGGCCGCCGGAGAACTTTCTCGAGATTGAGGTATTTACACCCTCCCTCTCCAAGTCGCTCCCCTGCGTAGCGACAGCAAGGCAAATCTGAGAGAAGAAAGTATTAATATCAAAACAGGTCCGCAACCCGCGCACCCACGGCATGGGCCGCTCCATGTACACCGACTACGAGATCCTCTGCCGCACCAACATTCCCGCCTTCAAGCTGCGCCAGTCGTCCGTCCGCCGCCGCTACTCTGACTTCGAGTACTTTCGCGACATCCTCGAGCGCGAGAGCGCGCGCGTCACCATCCCTCCTCTGCCGGGTAAAGTCTTTACGAACCGCTTCAGCGATGATGTGATTGAGGGGAGGCGCGCGGGGCTGGAAAAGTTTCTTAAAATTGTGGTTGGACACCCCCTGCTGCAGACGGGTAGTAAGGTGCTCGCTGCTTTTGTACAGGGTACGTTCTATGAAAATTGGACAAGTTCGGGGGGCACGCTGGTGATATGGAGTGGGTTGTCGCGAGCGAATAAGTTACTAACGGATGAGTAGACCCTAACTGGGACCGAAATGCTTGGTAGGATGGGAGGGGGGAATGGGAAAAGAGGCGGACGTGAATGGGAGATGGATGTGTTTCCTTTGTCGGCTCAACATTTATTAGCATCTAGCTCAGTTTGTCATCCAAACCATGTGATTTTCGCTCGACTTGAGTTTCTCGTCTGCCAAATCAAGTACTTATATCTAAAGGGATGTTAAAATATTTCACGCTTCTAAAGCCACTTTCTTCGCCGTGAAACCAGCACCACATGCCATTGACAGCGTGAGTTGGTGTCTTGCGACCGACTCACCGAAGAGGCGCGCACAGGCGCATGCGACACAAGAAAAAAAGTGATGCTATATTTATGGTCAGAATTCATTATCCCATATTATACAAGTGGCTTTGCGTATTCCTCGGTCTCCGAGCTGCGCGGCCTCTGCGTGATTTGTGCGCCTGTCCACGTCCACAACTGGAGCTGGGGCTGGCTTTATGAGAGCCATTTCTGCGTCGACATCCACGCGCGCAACGCAAGTCATCTACCATCGCTCCCCTCGCACTCAAAATTCAGACTTCAATTCAGACTCGAATATCGCATTGCATACAGACATAGCTCGTATATTTGCGCGCCGTCGTGCATCTCTACCGTGGGCACCCGTTTGCTCGCTCACCCCTAGCTGCTTTCGCCTGGCAACGATGAGCTGCCACGCGGCATCCAGGATCTTGGGGCAGTCTGTCCGATCCCTGCGATATTCACGGAAGCCATTACTCTACGCACCAATTTCGTCGCGGTACCTCGCACACTCCACGCCACGGCGTGACAAGTGCTGTCCGTCCAAGATGGACAGCACACCACAAGCTGGCCAGCCTGCGCAATCGATTGGCTTTTGGTCGTCCAAAGTGACATGGCACAGGGCGTCGCTCAACACGCTCCGATGTCTTGTTGGGTGCACGACAGGTGACTTTAGTGCTATGTGGCTGCTCCAGACTCACTACCCGGAGCTGGGCATGCCGGCCATCATGGGCATTTCTAGTGCGTACTCTGTTGCCCACATGCTCTCAGCTCACATATCTAATAGCATGCTAACGCTTTGAAATTGCAGTGGCGGCCGGTATATCCACGTCCATGATACTGGAGACGGTGCTTCTTTGTCTCGGCCGAGACCGCCTCTCCTGGCCCACCGCGGCAAAGACGGCTGCCGGCATGAGCCTCATTTCCATGGTCACCATGGAGCTCGCAGAGAATTTCGTCGACTACTCTTTGACGGGCGGCGCCGTGGCCTTTGATTCGCCGACATTCTGGCTCGCGGCACTGGTGTCCATGGGTGCTGGCTTCCTCGCGCCGCTGCCGTACAACTACCACCGGCTGCGCAAGTACGGGAAAGCATGCCACTAGGTGACCACGGTTTGTGTAACAATAGCAATATAACATGGAAAATTTTGAAGGGCCACCGCACAACCCTAACACGAATGGGCATTGAACAGCCGTTTGTTTTCCATTCCTAATTCTGGCACTTGACCCTGGTTCCTTTCGCTGTCGACCAACTGCATGATTCAAAATCTACATCTCAACACGCACGTATGAAAATAGTAATACAATGGAGCCCTTTATTAACGCATCCACCGCGATATGGCCTCACCCGGCATTGTCTCCCCCGGCTCCAACTCCAGCGCCTGTGATGACGGCAGGTACACCACACAACATCCATATTGAGAAGTTGCTGTTAGCCTTGCAGCGTCTGGATATCGGCAAAACTTTTGTATTCGAATCGGAGCACCACGGCGATCGACACGTCTTGTTCAAATTTCGCAAAGAAGACGGCACCAGTATCGCCGTGCGCCTGCAACATTGGCGACCAGTCCCGGTAGACCGAGAGGTCATCATGAACGCGGTGCGCCTGGAAGTGTTTGCCTTGAAGAAGCTGGAAATTATTGGATTCCGATTCGCGCCGAAATGTCTCGCCTGGGAAGCCAACTTTGACAACCCCCTCCAATACCCGTTTCTGGTGGTGTCATGGACCGACGGCCAGCCACTAGTCTGGAAACATAACCACCCTGACGACGAGATGCGCAGGCGATTGTTGAACCAGCTTTTTGACCTCCACATGGAACTGATTGATAACTCATTAGAAAGCCGTATGTCCCGTCCGAATTCCTGCGCGACGAAAGGCAAACGTTTGCTGACATGGAGATAGGCGAGCAAACGGCGACGCAATTCTACACGCAGCGGATCTTGGGAAATATTCTATCAGCCCCCGAAGGGCTTCAAGGCATGGGAGGTGTGCCAACAAAAGATGATGGCTGGAATCAGTACGCACACCTTGATTATGTCCTTGGCTCTGCTCATGGGGAAAACACCTACGCCCTGGCCCATAACAACATCACACCAGAACACATTCTCGTCGACGAGGACTTTAACATTGAAGGGTATGTTTGACCTTTGCTCCACATCTGTAAATACTGACGAATAAAAGCATCATCGGTTGGAGCTCTGCTTACATGGTTCCTCTCTGTCAGGCTGCCATTCTCCCTCGCATCCTCACGCCCGACATCTATGTAAGAGACGTGGAAGGTTCTTGGCTGGCGCGAGAAAGAGTCAAGGACAAGGAACGGTACATCTATCAACTCAGCTTATACAATGTCTCTCTGACACCGGCCAAGGCGGCGATGAAATGGTGGCAAAGTGAATATGACGCTGAGTTTCGAGCGCTGTACTTGTTGTCCATCAGACGCAAAGATATTCACGCATGGCTGGCTCTGTGTAATTGGAAGCCGCTAGAATGCCCACACAGCGCCCAGGTACCGATTCCACGTCTACCGCACCAGATGGAGAATGGGCAGCTGTTTTTGCCACGCAACGACCAGTTTGCCCAGCGTTATAGCAGATGATTGCAATAGAATATGTTTTGTTATCTTTGGGGGGAAAAAAATTAGATTATTGCTGGACGAGCCACGCATTTTAGGTGCTCGTCATCACAAGTTCTTCCCCGCCGAGCGCATCGAGAGACTGGCCCACGAGATGCGTTGATCCAGTGATGAGAATTTGGAAATGTGTGTCTGGGGACTGTTGCTGCAGCTTTTTTACCATTCTGACGGCGGTGTCTGCGGTAATGGCATGTTCAATGGTGATGTTTAAATTGCGCGTCCGCCAAAATTTAAGCTGTTCGGATGCTACTCCCCCGCAAATGGGGATGTCTGCCTTGGTTATTAGTCACAGCGGCTGCCAACGTAAGATAGAACATACCATAGCGATTATATGATGATAATATTACTTGATGAAATGCCAGGTCGTTTTCGGACGCAGATTCGAGGAGTACATCCACCAGGCGCTCCGTGCTGCGCTCCGACGCGTGTCCGAATACGAGAATTCGGCGGACGTTTTGACTTGCATTC
This sequence comes from Paracorniculantispora psalliotae, assembly GCA_002796755.1. Lineage (NCBI taxonomy): Eukaryota > Fungi > Ascomycota > Sordariomycetes > Hypocreales > Cordycipitaceae > Paracorniculantispora > Paracorniculantispora psalliotae. The sequence goes on from PHFE01000091.1 coordinate 860,038, forward strand.
TGTTCTCGAATAGAGTCTGCGAGAGACTTGAACCAGGAGATGGCCACGGGGATACTCAGCTCATTATGCGCGGAATCAAGGAACCAGTGCACGCCATCCCTCTGCAAGTGCTGAAAGCGGCCGGGCCACGCGCACGTCGTGACACCGGCCGCGATATCGTCCGCCGATAGTGCCTGCCCGCGCTCCGCCAGCGCCGCGTTGGTCAGCGCAATCGCCAGCGACGCATTCTCCCTCTGCGCCGGCTGGCCCACGTTGGGATGCACCGGCAAGTCCTCATACACGTCCACCTCCTGCAGCGGCGCGCCAATCTCGTCCGCCTGTTCCTTGAGCACCCTCTTTGGCACCGTCTCCTGCTTCACCGAAAACGCGGGTCGATCTTTCTTCATGATCCCGCTTTTATGCCACGCGATGCTTTCCACGTCCGGACCGAGCAGATCCGCATGATCCATGCCGATGCGCGCAAAGCCGCAGGCCAGCGGTCGTGGAAAGATGTTGGTCGCATCTTTCCGTCCGCCGGCGTGGACTTCGTACACGGCGATATCGACGCCCTGCTGGACAAAGATATGCACGGAGAGAAGAGCGAGCAGCTGCAGGTACCCCGGTTTGTAGCCCGGTTGGTCGCAGCGCAGCGTGTGCCAAATGTGAAAAAAGGCAGAGGTGAAGAGCGATTCGGAGACGGGCGCAAAGTCGATGCGGATGCGGTCGCGCTCGGTGAGGACGTGTGGGGACGTGTAGAGGCCAATCTTGACGGGCTGGTTGAGGCGCGCGAAGTGCGCGCGGAGAAGGGACGCGGTGAAGGCGGCGGTGCTGCCTTTGCCTTTGGTCCCGGTGATGTGAATAATCCTGAGCTTGCCAGGGACCTGCGGCACCGCATTAGACGCTTATTTAGCGAATCTGTGGCAGATTAGAGTAAACGTACAGTATGTCCGAGCTGTTCGAGCCATTCTACCATGCCGTAGTTGTTGGGGATGTTGAGCCGCGGCTCATCCGGCTTGTTCGTCGCTTTCGCGAGCCGTGATCGGCTGCGAAGCCGTCTGACGGCGTTCTACCATGGAAACGGATTTATGAGCCAAATTTGTGAAAGAAAAGTTGCGCGGACGACGCGAGAGATTAGGAATATGAAAAAAAAACTCACTGAATACGTGTGCTGCATGGCGAGCTGGTTCACTCGGAGTCGTGAGGATAGCTGTCGGAGGGGTCGCGAGCTGAGAAATGTCGCGGCGCACATGTCTTCGGTGTGTCGATCCGCCCAGCGCCACATTGGCTGCGACGGACCTTATGCACGGAGCTGCAGAGAGGCCCCCATACTTTGTTGCGGCCCCGCGGAGGATTGTTCTTAAGAGATTAGATGAAATGAATGAGGGAGTAGACGTTAGGTGGCAGTAAAGAGGCGGGTATGGTCTGATCCTGGGATATGAGCGCTTTCCAGGGGCCAGGCGGACGCCGCCCGCCGCCCACAAGGCGTTAATCAGCCACGTGTGAGTGCGATCCTCTTCGAAACCATACTAGATCACTGATTGACGAGTTCTCAAATTTAAAGATTCTCGGATGTTCAAAAAAGACTATCGGATCTTCTCTGATAAGGAAAGCTTAACTACGCTATGGCCAACTGAACAGCACCGTTGATGAGTCCAGTACCCATTACACGGCTTGCTGTATATAGCTTTGATAATTACATGAAAAATCCCATTTATCATGAAATCGACTTAAATTGTTATATGAAGTGGAAATACGATAAAATGATGTAGAATATGCAATCTCATACAAATGTGCGGAATAAGACATAGTGCTGTCGAATCGCTGTATGCTATAACTGACAGTCTTGGAAGCGAGGTATTGAGCAGCAGCATCACCAATCCTTCGTAGGAAGGCAGGGGGAATAGATGCACTCGCGAAGTTGTTCGACATGCTCTATTACTTTGAAAGCAATGAAAGAATAAATAAGCAATTACACGCCAGTCTCTAACAGCAGTGACTCTATTCAAACGATTTGCCCGAATTGGCCTGTTTCGAGTGACGCTAGCCTCGCTTTGAGCATAGCCTCGCTTGCGCCACCGTGACTCAAGAGTTTGTGATGACAGCCTCGCCCAAGTCCTCTTGGAAAATGCCATGCCTCATTATTTAGTATTCAAATCAACAACATCGTGATACTATTTCATACTATAACACGCGCCGCACACGACTCCTACTCACTCGCGCAACCATACAGTTCTTGAAGCACGCATCCAGACCAGCACCCCCAACAGCACAATGAGCCGTCGCTCATCATCGCCCGCGGCGAGTTTGACGTCTCTATCGAATGAATTATTGGATCAAATATTACAAGACTTGGTTTTTGACGAAGTGATGGCCGTCGCTAGCACATGTACTTCGCTGATGCGCCAAATGGAGCCACGGCTCATGGCGACGCAAGAGCAGCGCGACGGAACGCTCATCAGCGCATCAAGGCTAGGATACGCGCCGTTGGTACGCCATGCGATATCGCTCGGTGCTCGCGCCAGCGCGCCTCTGGTACCCAGCCCGAAAGGCTGCTACTACGACGACATCTCCCATCCCATCCTGGTGCTGCGGCTGGCGGTCAAGAGCGGCGACGAGGAGGTCTTCCAGCTGCTGGTCGACAACGGCGCCAGCGTCGACGCCTTTCTCGCGTGCGCAGAAGAGATCAACGCCAGCCCTAAAGGCGTCGGATATGAGGTCAAGGCGTTGCTGCAGCTGTTGTCGCGGCCCGCCAAATTGAGCTTTCTCCGTCGCTTCTGCGAAGATACCAAACTACCACCCCTTCGACAGGAGCATTTGCAACAATGCCTGGCACATGCCGTACGGTATAGCATAGCTTCGATGAAATGGGCCAAGGACACCGTGGAGCTGCTGGTATCTCACGGGGCTAGCATGCACGCTCTGCAGGGTGCCGAGGTAGGAGACGGCTGCCCTGTGGCGATGGCGATCTTGAAAGGGTGCCCAGATATGGCGGAGGAGATGCTGCGGCTCGGGGCCAGTATTCACGGCAAAGACCGTCCTGCAGGGGACGACTACGCACACGCCTGCTCCTCTCATATTCCCATATTCGCAGCGGCGAGCCAGATGTCGCATGTAGGCCCGGACGTCGTGCGTCGATTTCTGGCCTGGGGCGCGAACCCGGCGCACATTGCCCCCGTGACCGTGCGGACGCGTCGCAAGACTGACACGGTCTGCTGGTCCAAGAAGCTCATCATCCACAGAACACCACTCCCGGTGTACATGTATCTCGCGTGCATCGACTGGCACCGGGAGACCCAGCCGTACCCGCCGCTGGACGGGCTGCGCTTCTGGCTGGATCTCGCGCCAGTCATCGAGAAGGGCCGGGTGGTCTGCACGGACGACATGCCATACGTGACGGGCATGCACTGTAGCTTGCATTTCATGCTGCTGAACGAGTACGGGCCCAATCGTCTGGCGCTGGATGATTTCTACGAGGTTATGAAGGAGCTACAGCCCCAACTGACAGAGATGGAGCGTCTCGACGTGTTCGAAAATTCAAGCGGCACGGCCAATCAATTTGAACCTACAAAAGGAATTGCTTTGGAGAGATGGATGAGCTTATTTCATGTCAAATTTCCGGACCGTTGGTCCTTGCCGCACGAGAGAGGCTAATAAAATGCTACTAGCTGGCTCTGAACATTTATGTCAAAATTATGTTGTTTACGTATGCCGTAAGCTCCGTGACCATTAGCTGCTGAGATGTCCAGCCTTTTGGTCTAATAAAATGAGGATGCAGTAGAATAAATTATATTTTCTCTGGTATAGAAACCAACTGCTTCCATGATGACGTTTATCGGCAACAACGTCCTGCGACTGGAGAAGACGCAGCTGGCCCGCCGTATTTACTTCAAGGCTCCGAGCCTCGTCGGTTTCATCCCCACTGATAGAGTCTAGATTGCGGGGGACGTTGCTGTGACAAAATACAATGTGGTAAATGGAAGCGCCTCAGAGCCTGGTTTACGCGACATTTGCACCGAATTCGCTAGCTTTCTTGGCATTGCAGCGGCCACCATAGAGGGTCGCTGTCGGTCCTCATGACGGCCACCATCAATTTCGCTGCCCCACGATGCCAGCGCGTATAAAAATGGAAACTGCCAGAGTACCAATCGGCATTGTTCTCATTAAGCTAGCTGTTTAGCTCATTCACTATTGAGATCATCGCCTAGCCTCGTGGTTCATCAGCAGCAAGTCCGGTAATATATTCTGAACAAAAATGGTCGAAGGAACGACAATATTGCCTAGAGCGGCTCCCGCTATCCAAGTAGTCGCACGGGTGGAAGACATCCCCGTTGCTTCACATGTCACACCACTGACGTACCAAGAAGCTGATGCGCGAATTCGCGAGGGTGCAGATTCATTCGCTTTCCAAACTTCTGGCAGCCGTCTCGGACGTGTGGATGTAGTCAGCTTGGGAACGAAACTACCCTACGAGGATCGTTGGGATGTCCGAGTCTTGAAAAATCCAGTCGGGAAGAATACATTGTATGCCGGTATTTATGATGGTCACAAGTAAGCCTTTGTCATTGTACCAAAATTCAGTCGAACAACAGGTATTGACCGAAATATAGCGGGGACCAGACATCCGAAGTTCTTCGCAACAGCCTCATCCCATATGTGGCGACTGCCTTGGGTAGCGAGGCCGTAGAGGCTTCCCCATCTCAAGCCAATGAAATTATTCAAAAGGCCTTTGTAGACCTCGATAATCGCATTTTGGACAATGCCAAGGCTGCGCTGATAGCAGGTCAACCAGCAGGCACAGCCGAGGTACGTGTCGCAACTGGCCCTGCCTTTGGTGGCTCATGTGCGCTACTTCTTATATACGACTCGAGCTCCTCAATGCTACGCATCGCGTTGACAGGCGACTCGAGAGCTGTCAGAGCTCACTATTCTCCGGGTTCAAATGCGCCCACATGCGATGTCCTGAGCAACGATCAGGGTTTGGAAAATAGGGAGGAGTTTGACCGCATTGCAGCGGAGCACCCCGGAGAGATTGATCCCGAAGCGGTAGACTTGGACGACTTTCTACGGATTTCCGCTACGAGAGCATTTGGAAACCATCGATGGAAGTGGCCGGCCGAGCTGGTCAAGCTAGGACGGAGCAACTGCCACGGGCCTAAGCCATTTGCGCATTTCAAAACGCCACCTTACATGACGGCCTCGCCCGAAGTCATAACCCGCGTTGTTAGCGCGCAGGATTTCGTTATTCTTGGATCCGACGGATTATGGGAGGCGATTAGTAATGAGGACGCGATCGAGTGTGTATCACGCTGGGTGGCCGCGCGACGGGCTGGCAAGCCGGAGTCGTTCGTTGAGTCTGACGAGTCGGCGTACGATCTCAACGAGGGCGGCTTTCTCAGCCGGACCGCTCGGCCGAAAGATTTCGCGATTGAGGATTTGGACAATGCGGCGGTGTGCCTGTTGAAGAATGTCCTTGGTGGCAGGCACAAGTACATGGTGGCAGGATCGGTGACGGCCCAGGCGCCCATCAGTCGCAGCGTTCGGGACGACATTACTATTCAAGTCGTCTTTTTCGAAGAGCCTTGAGTGGTTGGAAGTTGTTGTAAATGATCTTTGGCAGTGATTACGTTAGGGGTGGCAGATAGTATTCACTTCAGTCTATCCTTGCTACTAGGAACACGTTTCACGTGAAATGTACAATATCATCACTTCGTCAAATCCAAGTCGTATAAATGCATCAAGACGTTTGCTTAAGCTGTCCAATTTCTTTCTACCATTTCAAAAAAGAGTGGAGTAGAAGAGATCATGTTCTGCGGCTGTTGCAACCCAATGGTCATAGTAACTATTAGAAAGCTCCGACGGAGATTAGCAAATTGATCAGACCTGGTGTTGAGCACATCCATATCACAATGATTAGCAGAGGATGCAACCGTGAGCAAATTATCTACATACAAATTTGAGATTCATAGTTTATTACGGTATTTTTCTTCCTTGCCGTCTACAATTATGCTTGACGCGACTGAAATACCACAAAATGATCGGAGGGTTTTTGATGGTGCTTTCACACCAGCCCTGCGCCGATGTGAACGAATTCCACCCAACGAGTTCCATGGATGCCAAGAGTCAGACGCTACCACAGTCTCAACGTCATGATATAGCAACTAATAAAATACACTAGTCTACTGTCAGGTAAGCAAGAACGGCGAATATTCAGCAACGCGGGTTCAGCCAAGCCCCGCCAGTATATCCGCGGCGTACGCTAATGCCCTACGAGCGGCGCATCCTAGTGCTTATGGCTGCTGTGCAGGCTCCGATACGCCACGAGCGTACGGCATGGCATAGCCGTAGATTTAAACGAGAAAATATAAAAAGCAGACTATTTTCCATGCTTTTATAACTTTGCCAGGCCACTATGATGGAAAACGGGACGTAAGAGGATATTGCCAATGACGTTCAGCCATTCTGAACTCAGCTTAGTTTATGAGAGACGCCGACTGCTTGTTTGGCAGTTGTTTCGATAAAATGACTACGAGAAGGTTTGCGAACCATGCACATGCCAAGCAACTTGCAAGGAGCAAGTGGCTACCGGTTTAACTTGCATTGGTCAAGTATAGTTGCTTAGCATCGGATTTTCCAGGTACTAGGTTCGAAGAAGTAGGTAGCTTGCAGGGTGTTCGGTACTTGATTAGTTGTGTTATATGGGCATCTTCATCGCGATGGATGAACACGCCGGAAGCATGCGGTACAGTTGTGTCCCTTTGTCTATATAAGGGACATATATCTCCGCGTTTCTCTTTCTCTGCTTTTTTTATTCAGCCAGCACCGGCACATCAAAGCACGTCACAATACAAACACATTCTTCCTTTATCAAACAATCCAATATCAAAACGCAAAGATGTGGACCATTCTCCCTCAGTGTGCAGTTGTTGCAGCCCTCATGTTCGACGTCACTTCTGCATACCATTCCAAGATTTACCACTCCAACAAGAAGGTTCATCTGACAAACACCTGCAGTATCCCTTCTCACACTGATGAGTACAACTATCAGCATGTGGAGGATCTGTACAACAAGGCCGTCAAGAACGGCTGCGTTGGCGCCACCTGCAACGCAGGTGCATCTGCGAGCGATCGCATGATTACAATCCACATTCAGGGACATGCCAGCACGCAGAAGCCTGAGCACATGAAGGACCTGATTCGCATTGCGCGCGGTGTGCTGAGAAATGCTCACCAGCCCGGTGAAAAGAAAATCACCTGCAAAGAGGGCAAGATCCCGATCGAGCGCACTGTCCCGGATTTTAGAATGCCCCAGCAGTTTGACATTGAGCGCAAGTTCAACGACGGAAGGGCGAACGCTTACATCAACGTCAAGATCGAGAATAATCACGAGGACAGCACATGCCAGGTGCTGACTTCTATTCTCTCTGCCGCGGCTGCGCCATTTGAGGGTGGTGGTGCACTCGGTGCGGTTAGCCTTGGATGCAACTAGGTGGTTTTCTGAAATGTAGAGAGAACAAGAAACGAGAAATAGGAAATATGCGCGTCGATTATGCTTTGGGAAGGAACTGTGGTTTAGCTGTCTTGTCAATGGTGGCGCAGATTACAATAGTCTGTGATCAAATGTGTGGGAACTGTGCACATTACTCTTTTAACAATCGCCAGAGGTTTTAAGTTCAAATGTAAATTGGTAGTGAAATAAAAATTTGATCCATTTGTATCTTTCAGTCGCAATTCGCCATGTCTTTGAATTGAAATGCTGTCTAGTCTGTGCGTACGGCTCTTCAAGGCTAGATTCAGTAGCTAAAGGCTAGTCAGCCTTACGAGGGGCCCTATTTCAGCTGACGTACATTTCAGTTTTCCAGGACACTACTGAATTCAACTAAAAAATTTCACTTTTTCTTAGTTATGGTTCTTTAAACGTGCAATTATTCTTCTTATTTTCCGAAGTATGGCTTGTTAGAATGCTAAAATGCAAAGAAGTATCCCAATAAGCACTGGGTGATCCAACGCTGTGTGGGACACCGAAGCCTGCTAAACCGCCTTGATTAACTCACTAACTGCAAGGTGCCTCGCGCCAGACACGTTCCCTGCAACACCGGCAGCGCAAGTCGAATCTCGCAATGTTCAGTTTTACGCTCTGGTCAGGGATTGAGTATAATAATTCGAACAAATTGCTAATATATGTGTTATTGAAGGTATTGAAATTGCTGCTCCATAAAATGCAACACGCCGCCATATGTCTTCCCAACCATGCAAGTCCTGCTTGAAAGCCCATCAAAACCAAGTAAAGCAACCAGACGCCTGCCGATAATATGCTTGCGCTGAATCAAAGCCGTCTATTAGAAGCCATGTGTTTCCTCCAATTTGAATTTCCAACGAATTCTGGCTGCTTTTTGAGGTGACTGTATATGCGCATTACATGAGGCAGGTTACTCATGTCGATACCATAGGCGACGGCCTGCTCAACCGCAGGTACCAGACAGACATCTGCCAACGTAACGTGGTCGCCCACTGTATATAAGCACGTCTTGGCTTCAGCTCCACGAGTTGATTCGAGACGCGCTTGGTAGGCGGCAAACCCGTCGCGGAATGCGCCTGTTGCGAATATTTCCTGTCCCTCGAAACCAAAGCCGCCGCCCATTACACTGGCGCGTTTCGCGACTCGACAGCTGAGCGCGGGTTCGACATCAATGTTGATTATATTAGCGAATTCTCGAGTAAGGGTGCGTCCGTTCTTTTGCGATGGTAGTAGCGGGTAGCTGTCAGGGAAGCGCTCTTCGAAGTACTCGAGAATATTGATAGCTTGTCGAACCACCGTGGTTGTTCCATCTTCGTGCGTAACAATCAGGGTGGGTATATTTGCGCTAAGTGACGGATCCTCTTTAAAGTGTTTGGCAAGGGTATCGTCTCGTAAATCGACATAATAGCAGGCCAAAGGTATCGATTTCAGGTGGGCGGCTATTATAATTCGCTGACAACAGGTTGAGGAGAAGAAAGAATACAAGCAGTACTTCTCGCTAGTGTGCAGGGCGACCTCTGGTTTGCGCATTTTTGTAAGTCTTCAAAGGGTTGATCCGATACCAAAATAATTCTATCAGAGGCAACGGATGGGCTTGCGCGTATTATGAATCAAATGACCCAAGCAAGGCTCGCACTCACTCTCGCTCGGGCGGATCTTGAGGCTGTTCAAATAAACGAGCCCCGAACGACGACTGGTCCAAAAAAGCAAGCTAGTGTACCCCGGGGTGGACAGGGATTGCAGGGAACGAATTCGCCCCATCGTCGGCCAGTTCCCGTTTTGGGGAAGCACGGTGTGGCAGCCTACCATTTGTTAGTTAGCGTGGGCTGCGAAGCACATTGACCTGCATCGACGAGGCTTCGGAATTCAGTTTCTAGGCAAGGACCGCAGCTCTATTATCTTTGTGTGTAGATCCTGAAGCAGGCAGAGAATAGACGAGCCGATCTACTCATTCGTCGACGTCGGAACGTTTTCCATCACAACAATGCAGTCGTATTATTAGGACAGCGCAAGACAGCACACCATCGAACAAAGATATTGCAGCTGCAGGCGCCACACAGCAAGCCGCAGGCACACTCTAATACTGGCACCGTCGCATGCCACCTTATATCCTATATAGTGGCTTGCTGAAAACGATAGTTATCTGGTGCTATTGTCTACAGTCTATCCAGAGGCGATACTCGCACGGCATGCACGAAAACGGTGCTGGCAAGTGCATCAGGTATAACAAGATCCACACAAAATGTCAGAATCGTGTCAGAATCTTAAGTTACACTCAGTCGGGAAAAACGTTGCGATGTCTACTTTTTAGCCTAGTTACTCTCCTGATTTTCGGATCGGTGCCGCGAGTCTGCTTAGAAAGACGCTTTTACTTACCAGAAGGGGCGAGACACAGCGACTAGTTAGACGAACCGGGGTGGCTCAACTTGGTTAGGCAGCCCGATATGCGGAGATCAGGCTTTATTATGGGAGGGATGATACACAATGGCGGACAAGGCACAGGGGCTAATTATTCGTTTAACGCAAAAGATGACAGAGATGATCTGTCCAGAGATCGATTCTAGCCAAGTTAAACGGTTGCCGGCGGAGAGGAGCTCCGTCGAAGCAATGCGGGACTGAATCACTGGGAACTGACTACGATGTTTGATTGGGGAACGTATTTTTTTCAGGTGCTCAATGTTAAGGGTATTCCGCATCTTGTGTGTCAATTTCCTACAAGAGCTTCTAGAAGGAAACAATAATAGGATGTGAATCAGCTCAGCTGACTGACGTAAGCACAAGCTTAGTTACGACACAGGTAGAAAAAGGGAATTTTAATTCAATTTCAAATTATCGCATAATTTAGGCGCTGTATTTCGAGCTAATTGATTGATCAGAAATGTACGGGTAGGGTCCTGAGGTTCTCGTCGCACTGTGACGGCATTGCAAGCACACCATCGGCTAGGCCGAATTGCCGGTTCCCGCTCATTAAATAAAATATACAGTGTCTAAGAAGATGAACTATATACTAAAACCCCTAAATGAAGAAAACGATTTATCCTTCCTCTTGCGCTAGTTAACAGCGACAGGAGTTGTAGATTGCGCTGCCCGACTGAAGCACTAAGCCACTGACGTCCCCCAACACGGATGCATCATACCATATTCACAGCCTGGCTTCTAAATTTTGGTATTTATTCATTCTAGAAGTTCTGGATCTATCCGTGGGCTGTATCCGCAACTGCAGCTACGTGACTGCTTCCTAGCGGAGGCGGCGGAGCTGCTCCTTTCGTATTTGGCGAGGCCCTTGCACGTCGAAGGAGTGCAATAGCGACGTGCGATTGGTGCCCGCTTGGCAAAGCACCAGGATACACACGCTTGCTCGTTCATGTCGTTCCCGTGTCTTACTCATTCGTCGGTTCTGCCCGACGAACGTGGCAGGGCTCACGCTCAAGTTTCATACGTTGAAAGGCTGAAAGGGTGAACTTGGTTCAACCATCTCCATATTCTCTTACGACGTATCTCGTTGAGCCTGATTGTTACATGGCCGTTTTAGCCTCCCAGTCCTGCTTCCCAAATGTTGCGTACCAATCCTCACAACCAGCACCCCAGGTCCGACTGAAATGGTCTCGGGGCCTTTTCCAGCTGTACAGTCACCTCGCTGATAAAATCTTGTACTGACAGTGATTTTGAACTGTTTTCTTTCGTTTTATTTCTTGTTGCCGATAGGCTTGTTCCGCTCCAGGTGTAAATCAGTGCCGACAGCTGGTGGCGCAATCTCCACGACACCAATGGAGGATTTTTCGCTAGCGAGCTGAGTGCGGAGGCTCATAGACCAGAAATGTAACCATGCTTTCGTCCCATTTAGATCGGGCTCATCAATTTGAAAGGCAGGAAATCCAGTATATTCGATACATTGATGATCGGCGGGTTGTGTTTACCCTGCGGGTGAGAGCTGCACGGTCAAATGCAAGGGACCTCTGATGTTGATGTCGATTTCTTCGTCAACCCTGGTAAGGAGGTCTTCAGTTTCGATTAGAATCCTGAGTGGCTGCTGAACGCCCGCGTTTTTGACAAAGCAGTTGAGAATCTGGATGATCTTGGAGTAGGTTTTGCACGGATTTGGGGATCGCGCCACAGTCATCGACATAGAGAACGTAGTAACTAGCAGCGCGAATTTCTATTACGGCGGCCCATAGATTGGATTCCGTTTGACCGAGGAAGATCACATTTTTGCCTTGTCAGATGAAATATTGGGCGATAACGTTGCAGATACCGCCACCGACACTCGTGATGACGCCACAGTAAAACTGCAATAATTTGGCCATTTTAATTGTATTGGACTACTTCGTCAAGATATGCTCTTTACTTTCTCTTCAGAGCAAATTCTTTTGTTCAAGACTTTGTCACAAACAATATCCTTTATGTCATAGTTCCCAGAAAATGAGCTCTCACTGCCACGGCTCCCAGATCCATTGGCACGCCAAGGCTGCGTACGGTCTTGCGGTCTCGACATTATCACTACGAAATATCTTTGGAAAGAATAGGCTGAAATGAGCACAAAAGCGTTCAAATTGAAGATTTTTGAAATTTTATTGATGAATAGAAGCACAACTCCACTCTTTAGAATAAAACAGCGAAGATTCAGGCGTCGCACCTGATGCCCCAAATAGGACTTCATGCCGTTTTAATACTCAGTATCCCCGCGCTTAATCTTGCCGGAAATACAATCATTGGCCCACTCAAAGGCAGTCTGATACCAGCGCAACGAGTTTTCATCCCGGCCCGTGATCCAGTGCCCCTCGTCCGGAAACGTCAGGAAAGCGCTTGGCACGCCTTGACCCTGAAGGGTCCTGAAAAAGGACAGCGCCTCTGTGATGGGGGACCGGTAGTCCTTGTCGCCGCTTGTCACCAGTGTCGGTGGTGCGTTGCGAAATTTGACCAAGCGGTCTGCCCGTGCAGGGTTGAACTGGTCGAGGTTTCCGGGCTGGATCCATGGGAACACGCTCTCACCGAAGCTGCCGTCATTCGCAATCTGGTCTGTCTGGAGAATCCAAGTGGGCAAGTTAAATATCCCGTCGTGCCAAATGGCGCCACAAAACTAATATGTGTCAGCTGGCGTGCTGCACGCTGCTCTTCTTTTATACCATACCTTTGTAATTATTTCATGACTGCATAGGCAGCTTATCATGTAGGCGCCGAAACTAGCTCCTATGATTACTGCCTTATCTTGATCAAGATACGGAACGCTCTCCAGGTGCTTGATTAGCTGTATGAGGTCGGCCAGAGGGCGTCCTCCCCACGATCCGCGAACATCTGAATCAGTTAGTACAGTATTGCTGGAATCACGCATGCGTTGAGAACATACTATCGCGGAATTTCGTGCCAAAGCCAGTACTTCCAGTTATATTTGGCAGTATAACCACGTAACCTTGCTCAGCCCACGCCGCTGCATGGAATTGCTGCTTCCAACCGTCTGTCCAGGCGCCCTCAGGGCCGCCGTGCGGTGACAAGATCCACGGGTATGACTTGTTGCTGTCAAAGTTGGATGGATGCACTATGAAAGAATGCATGGCCGTGCCTTCCGATCCTTCGAACCAGAATTCAGAGGCCATATCCCCATGCAGTCCCAGTTTCTGCCCGTTCCGTGATGACGAAGAGATTGTCCGCACAGTCTTCTGCTCGTGCACGTCGACGATTTGCCAGATACTGTTGTCAATGAAGCTGCTGCTTGAGACTAAAAGTCTACTCCAGTCGCCTTCCATGACTGGATAATAAGCCGCCGCGGTTCCTTCATTGAAAATTGTGACAGGTCTCTTGTGTTCGCCGAGCTTCAGGTGGGAGATGATGACACGACCACAGTAATCGCTCATGAATATGCAAGAAAATGAATCGCCAGCAAAGTCGAAGCTCGTTGGCGGATTGTAATCGTCGTCGGGCACCATGCGGCTAACGATTTGGAAAAAGTTAAACGACTTGAGAGTAGTGGTGGACGACAGGTAGAGGTGCCTGTCTTCAAGATCGCCTCCCTCCTTGGAGAAGAGAAATCCGATCGTCGTGCCATCTGGCGATATTCGAATGCACGTCGCATGGCCCTCCAGGTTGGGCGGCACTGTCAGGGGTTGAGGCTTTTGAGCAGGTGGCAGCGTATATGAGTCGATGGCGACAAAGTATGGATATGTGTTTTCGCTCTGCAGTGGCGACTTCTTCGATCGATCTCTCCCGATAAACGCCACACCGCAGCTCGAAATGTCGAAATTGTCTACGGCTGGTATCGGACCGGACATGTACATACCGAAAGGAGCATCAATAGAGTCTTCGAGAATGAGGTTGTGGAGAATAGATGGCAGCTCCCATTTTCGGTCCTTCGTCTGTCGCAAGACACCATACCAAAGACTGAATCGCTGTTCACGAAACAGCTCCGTCCACTGCCGCAATGAAGTATTAGCATCCACTACCGACGCAATAAATATTCGTACTTACGATTCGAATATTCCACGTTTTAAATAAGCGACCGGAATCAGGCGTCTTTTCCGTCTGTTCGTTATACAGCATACCGTCGCTGTCAGATAGGCCTGCCACCATGAAAACCACCGTGCCGTCGGCTTGCGCCTTCAGCTTGAGCTCTTTCAAAGCAGCATCGAATTCTGCAATTTTAAAATGGTCCTTGCCGAAACTGCGGGCATAGTAGACCTCGGTTCGTCCATGCTCAGCCGATTTTAGGTAGAGAATGTCATTGGTGTGCGGGATCCAGCGAGCGTCGTGCACACTGGCGTCATCGGTGAGCTGTACAGACTGGCCGCTCGCAAACTGTATCACCCGGACTTCCTTTGTCGTGCCGGTGCCGATTTCGTGCGTCGAAACCGTGTAGAGGCCATATTCGCCGTCGTAGTTTGGCACCACCGGGCTTCGCTTGGGAACTTCGATGAGCGACTCCGCCGTGAGCCGGCGATGGGCAACCATGCTGCGCTGTGTGCGTTGAGAGCTACTGAGTTCGCCCCCGATGGTAGGTTGATGGAAGAGTGCAAGTCGATAGGCTAGAAGCAGTGATGAAAATGGTTCATGCAAAGTGTGTCGTGTTCAGCCTTACGTGGTGCGATCGGCAACATTTCCTATCAGGCTAGGAGGCACGCGGCTTGAAACTAAAAGCGACTGGTGACGCGTACGCTCTCCACGCGGCCCTACAAGACAAGCCGTTTGTACTCACTCTACAATTCAATAATTAAAAATAATGATGAATTAAACATCTTTAATTAAAAGGAGATGGCGTATTTTAATTCATAAATTATTTGGTTTTAGTTTGGGTAGGTTTGTGCAGAATTACTCCTCCCTGCCGAGGTGCCTGTCGCCACCCACTAGTTACACTGCGAACCAGGTAATACTTTTGAACTGCTTCCATGTTAGTATTATAAATTAACCAAAGCCGTCGGGACGCTGATTTCGACGCACTTACAGAACTATTGATCAATAGGAACTTGGTACAGGCACTCTTTGTGTGTCGGATCCGAAAACCGCCAGGAGACACACTCTTCCTCGCACGTCCAAATCCATTTGTAGCCAGGTTTCTCAATCTGCCAAGGGACCATGTATTTGCATTGCCTGGCTTCTCCGATCGCAATAGCAGGGCCTCCTGGGAGGGCGACGGGTAGGCTTGCGGCGCCAAGCGCAAGGCATATTTTGCTGACGATTTGCATTTTTCTGATATGATGACTGTATAATGTTTTGATATTAGAACTCTTCGCCCAAGGGCAGGGTCGCTTCGCTTTGTAGTGCTCCAGAGCGGTTGTGGCGACGAACGCTGGGTAACTCAGGTCAGCTCCGTACTCCCTGACTCCATGTCTTTCAGAAATGTGTTTGCCTTTTTTTAGTTACATTTTGCATCAAATTGGCTAATGGAAGTCTCGGAATGATCCTGCTTCTGAGTCAATGGTGTTGTTCTTCCAATCAAACGCTACTCCGCCAGCTCCCATCGCACTAGAGTGCCGAACGTGGCCGAGACAACATTCCTAACAAGGCAGTTGCAATCCCACGACGCTTGGCCTCTGTAAGGATGATGAAGGGGTTCACATAGGAGCGAGCAAAAAAAAAATTCAAGCAGTAATGAATTTTTATTAAAAATCAAGAAACTCAATGGCTGAACGTTTTATGGTGTGCTGAGCCAAAAATGCAAACTAAAAAGTAGTTAGTAAATCAGTGTCAAATAATGCTTCAGCGTCCATGTAAAACTAGAAATCAAGTTAGCTAACTCCCAACGCGCCAAGCTTAATTCCATTGTGACTATGAATTGGGCGGGGCTCGCTGTCTTCGCGCTCGCTGGCACTGGCAACAGCCACTTCATGGACTGCAACCCACAGGAAGACATCATCCAATCGGCGTCTGACGGCCCCGATCACGGCCGCAAGACGGCCGCCCCCACTAGTTATATCAAGTTATAGAAAAAATAAAGTATAAACATAAAAGAAATCTAGGAATTATAAAAGAGGCTATTGTAGGTATTGAACAAATTTTAAAGTCGATATTATCAATATATTTAACTATGTCTAAGTTCTGTTTAGCTTACTAGCAACTCCTTAGACGACAATATTGCCCTACAAGAGGATTGTAGCGAGAATTACAGACAGGGCAGCACCACTAAAAACAAAAATAGAAGCGCTAGCGCTAGTGGGAGTGCCAGCAGTCGAGCCTATGGGTTTGCTGGTGCTAACCACGTTCCCAGCACTGCTGGTCTCAGCGGAGATCGTCGCACTACTGTTGCTTGAAGATGTAGAGAGTGAAGATGTGCTGGACGAACCAACGCTAGATTTCTGCGAAGAAGTGGACCTCGCAGCAGTAGTGTGTGTCGCCTTAGTGGTAGATGTTGTACCAGTAGTGTGTGTCGCCTTAGTGGTAGATGTTGTACCAGTAATGTGTGTCGCCTTAGTGGTAGATGTTGTACCAGTAGTGTGTGTTGTACTGACGGAAGCTATTGTAGCTGCTGATGATGATGGACTAGCGGTAGGTGAAGGGCTCGTTATCGGAATGTCACCTTCACTGCTATTCTTACAGTGCGCGGTGGAAAAGGCGTCCTGGGTCTGGTCAAGTTCGTCTGTAAGGCCAGTGCTTAGATTCTTGGCTATTGGCTGAACCATTGCGGGAAATTTGTCGATAACAGAGTCGATCAAAGCTTGGCTAGCAGTGTTGATGTCGGTTACCAGTGTAAGCACCACCTTGCAAAGGTTGGCTTTTTCGACATCTGGTCTTCTGGACTTGAGATAGTCGGCGAGCGAGAAACCAGACTCCAGCAGAGACGACAAAGGATCTTGAAGGCTGAAGCTATCGCCGGTGGTCAGCTTGCCGGCACTATCGACAGCGGCCGTGCCGGACTTGATGGTCGCGATAAGCTTCTCAGCTGCGGCAACCACGGGCTCTTTGTCGCCGCTAAAATTCTTGACGGTAGAGTGCAAGGCCACGATATCATCCCTAACGTGGATGATAACCTCTTCAATTGCTCCGTGGTGAAAGTTGATAATGTCCGCGAAGGCGCTGCGAACAGCAACAGAGGTAAAGACAAGCTGCGCTAGGACTCTCATGATGATGGAGGTGAGGGTGTTTTATTGCATATAAGAATGAGACGATTATGGCAAGCTGTTTCTATACAGTGATTAACAGACATGTTCATTCAAAGGGAATTTTCAGTTGCAACTATTTAATAGAAAACCAAGCACCTCCCAGGAGGGGGGTTCACGTTAGTCACGCAGCCCTACCGAGGCTCCCAGTCGTAGGAGTGAGTAACCAATATACGCAGCGGGGCGAGTGGCGCTCACGATATTGCTGTGTACTTGGTGGCTTTGCCGGACAGGTGAGGATCAGAATCGCCTTCGCATAAGTTTTGCTTCTGTATTGTTAAATCGGCAGTACTAGAATCTTCCAATAAATACAATGCGCATTGCAATTGTGTTTGCATTGCGTGCATATTTTCTATTCACCACGCAAGGGTCATATCACGGATTTTGAATACAACTTACCGTGAAGACTGAAGTGTGGGAGCCATTCGCCAAGTATGCTTAAAAATACTGGCCTGCAATATAGCGCTTGCTACTGTTGAGGTATGCATTGCGAGCCTTCGCCCCTTGACCCTATGTAAGGCTACGCTACCTCCAATTACAACTAGCTATGTATAGCAATAGCTTATTGATTGAGCTACAGTAGGCCTATTCCTTAGGTAGTGAATAACGCTACTATGGTAGGTTACTTAACATATTGTCAAACCTTGTTATCTATATGATTGTTACAGACTGGCCGTAGGCGGTCTGCGGGTAGGCGTTACTATAGGTTAATATGCCGATAAAATGTATTTCTTAGAAGTAGCCGTAAGGTTAGCAGGGTCCTCCCGAATCTACTTAGCTAATCTGTGGGGGGCTTTTACCAGCTCTAGTTGAACCCGGAGCGGAACCCCGCTGCCTCGGCATCTAGGCTATATTCCAGTCCCACAAATATGCCTCACAGAGCCGGATCACAGATTACATAGTTGGTCTCTGTTTCAATCGTGGGTTAGAAGTCTAGCTGCCTCCTGATGGATTACGAGACCACAGCCGACTCCAATTCTCCCACCTTACCCTCCCGGCGAAAACGCGAGTTTGCAACCTTCAAGACTCGATTTTTCCTTGATAAGAGCTGTTAAGCCATGGCACTGATCCGCGCCGCTCGCAGCTCCATTACTGCTGCCGCCATCCTGGTGCTGCTTATTAGCCTCGCCCTCAGTCAATTTCTTGCCACAGGACAGCTTGTGCATCTCCAACTCTCAAGTGGCAGCGTCGTCACCGGACGCTTACGATCCGGTATAGAAAGTTTCGGTGGTATCCCGCATGCGCATCAGCCAACGGGCGATTTTCGCCTGCGCCCACCCCAAAGGCTACCGGATAACCGCGACAGCAACATTGATGCGACCAGGACAGCTCCCAAATGCCCGTAAGCCCCCGTCACGCCAGTGGATCAGTACATCATCTCCAAATTTGGCAGTCGGTTGGTTAGACTGTCGTTTTTTTAGTAAGCTGGTTGGGTAGGGGGATTGTCTGACGATATCTATATAACGTCCCGCGAATATTAATGTAAATGCCAAGCTCCCAGTCTTGTTTTGGATTTATGGAGGTGGTTTCCCGGTACTTGTAAGCAGTCACAGCCTCACACCCAGAGGTACCCGTGTGGTTATATTTATCGTCATTTGCAAGTTGGCTGCTAATTCTGGGGACATTCTACGCCAGTAACTTGCTTTAAGTATTTTACGGTTTGCCAGCAAATTATGCCTCCAGAAGCACCCGAAAGTACTACCTGAACTTCCTCTACAACCTAGATCCAGATGGAGACGATGAGTATGACCACTGGCCGCGTTGGTCAGACAATCACACTTTAATGTGGTTTGAAACTACGTCCAAGAATTGCCATCTCGCCAACGATTTCAGGACTGAGCAGTTCGATGCGCTACTCACTCTCGGGGATAGAGCTCGGCAGTAACTTTCCCATAGCGTCATTGAATCTGCAGGTATTATGAGAAAAGCACTCTAAGTAACTGACTTTTGTTGGCCGACTACAGTCTTGCCCAGCTCTGGTTGTTTCTTCTCTTCATAACCCGCCAGTCTGCCGTCGTATTGGCGTATCCAGAGCGTTATCTAATGTACCACTGGCCAGATCAGTAATAAATGAGTCTGTATAATTGATCTATACCTTCGACGAAGTGAAATCTTACGTCGCAATCTAGTAGCTAAGACGGCAATGGCGGCTGTACCTCTCATTGACAACAGGCCCAGTACAGTGCAGGTAAATGAGCAGCGGATAAAAATCATAGTTACCTAGCCTCTTCCGAAAATGTGCCTGTGTTTACATCAGCGGAAATACCGCCGACCGACCGTGAGACCTAGTGTTGGGTTGCTAGCCAAATTGCTGGCCGTGGTCAAGAGTAGCGCTCAGTGTACAAGCAGCTACTCAGTGTTGCAATTGCTTTTTTTTTATCTCTAGGCCTCCCCATAACCATGAGTGCATTTCTACAGCGCCCTTTGCCACATTACTCCCCGTTATCCCTGATTGGGTTGCACTTACTTGACTTGTATCACCGGTTGCAGATTTGTGCCTTCTGTCCCCTCTAGCAGTCAGTACACCACACCTTGCAACCGATATCTGAGCTAGCCACCAACGCAAATGGATGGGACTTTGTGCTAACATTCCCTGGCTTGAGCCATTGTGACAGCCAGCCACGTCGTGATCACCAGTCCTGCCCTTCACAATGGAATAAATTACTAAGCAATTCTCTTTCTAAAGAAAAATATAAATAAAGTAAAGAGTACTTCTTAAGAAGGCTTTCTCTATATAATTATAGATAAATTTTTTAAAAGATAATTATTAAGGAGTAAAAAACGTTAGTATTTATTATCTGCTAGTAATAATCTGATTTTAGACCTACCCCGGCCTTCGGGTGGTCCCTGCCCATTCTGGGCTGCAATCTGCTGGGCCATTTCCCCCATCTCAGTATATTAACTATAACCTTCAACTTGGCGACGAGCTTTGAAGGTCGCCAGCTCCCCTTTTTCGTCTTCATTCCTGGTACCTCAATCGTAGTAGTAGGTGGGCTGGTGCTATCATGGTCCTAAGTAGCGGCACTGTCAGCATCGTTCTTGTCGTCGCCATCCTTCTTCTTTGGGATATCCACAACTTTGGCCTTGCCTTTTGTCATACACACCTCTTGAGCATTCCTGGCACGCTTAGCAGGGCTGCTGATGCTCTCTCCTCGCTTGGTGTTGACGGCGTGGGCTGACTGCATGAGTCCTGGGAGCTGAGACGTGGGAATGGCAAGTGCCATGTCTTCAACGCCGTCGTAGAGGCTCGAGTCAATAGATCGGCGGATGTTGTCTGTGTTGGTGGAATCGATCGAACTGCGCTGCGCGGCCTTGTTTGTCGCTTGCGACGAGTCGCCCGAGTACCCAGATCTGTTGCCGGATTGGTTAGACACTGTGAAGTAGTAGGGGGGTTGTATGCTAAAATACTTGGTAGTTTTTGTTGTGTGTAAATTTTGGTGTATGCTTTCGTGCTTGAGTAGAAGACTTTCATGAATTGAACCTGTGAATTTGGAGGGGATTACGACACTATTTATGTCCAGCGCCGGGCGGGATTCTCAAAGGCAGTCGAGTATGGAGACCAAAAGATAGTACAAAGTACCAATAGTCCCTTTCAAAAAGTGCAATTGTGCTTCTTTGTGGGCCTCTTTGCACGTTGAAGTTGAATACATGTGTTGATTGTGTGTGCCCGACAAAAGAGGCTTTGTCCCTCAAACAGAATGCTTACACGTTTTTGCTGTTCTAAGCTCTAACTTCAGAATGAACAAAACCTTAGATTTCTTGATATTTATCTCACGCTTTCCTAAATATCGAAAGCATTCTTTGTTCCCAATAAAGATTAAGCGATGGACTGTGTAGGAAGCACTGCGGTGTAAGCCATCCAGCATGTCCGGAAAGATGACTGAGATTGACGATGCATTTGCTAGGAATGTACTAAAAATTGAAATACATCAATAGTTTTATATTCCAATAATAATATCAATAATATCCGTAGCTCTGAAGACTATCTGTTTTAGACGTAGGCGTCCACCTGCCCTGCCAGGTCATCGACATCGGTGGTGCGGATCACCAAGTCTCCATAAAAAATCTTTAACCACCACCGCATTCGATCACCAACTCACTCTTCGGATTCAACCGCATTACACACACCCAGGCCATGGTGCTTCACTCATAAATTGTGCAATAAATACTTACACCACATACGCAGCCATGGCCGGACGAACCACCGTCTTCCTCACCCCCGAGGAGACGCAGCGTGTCACCAAACAGTTTGAGCAGGGCGTCGAGCAGTGCAAGAGCCGGGCTGGGCAACCCTGGAAGGCGGAAGACCGCAAGGGTCTCATCCAGCATGCCACTTCGACTTCTCTGATGCAGGAGCTGTCCCTAGCTTCGCTGGGCTTTGGCGGCGCTCCCCAGAAGAAGAGCGACGACACCATGATGACGTATGCCATCGGTGTGCCATATCCGCCCTGCACCGTCGACGCCAAGGATCTCACGCTGATGAAGGTGTCGGAGCTGCAGCTCGAGAGCCATCACCGTGGCAAGAAGCTTACGGTGCACCGCGTGTCCCCAGTGGCGGAGCTGAAAAGCTCGTCGTGGGCAGTGGTGGAGGGCGTTGGCGAGGCGGCCGACCAGGTCGTGGTGCTGGAGACGTTCCTGCACAAGCAGCGCATGGGCAAGGACTTTCTCGACTCTGGCTCGGAATTCCTCATCAAGGAGCCCTTTTACACTCTAAATGGCGACAACGAGGCGGTCATCCGCATCAACCACCCCTCCGACCTCGTCATCACCACCTTTAGCGAGGACCCGGAATCGTGGCGGGAGAACTACGAGGTCGAGGACCCCGCCGTCACGCCCGAGCAGTGCAAGGAAAAGGGCAACGCCGCTCTCGGCAAGAAGCAGTACTCGCTCGCGCACGCCTACTACACGCGGGGCATCGCCGCCGCCGACGCCGCCGCCGACGCTGCCAGCACGCTGTCCCAGGACACCCGCCGCAACCGCGCGCATGTCAACCTGATTCTACAACGCTACGACGAGGCCAAGGCTGATGCTCTAAGCTCCCTAACAAAGGGCACCTCGGAGGAGCAGAAGTCGCTCGACTCCAAGGCGTACTACCGCGCCGGCAGCGCTGCCTACGCCCTCGGCGAGTTTGCGGATGCAAAGACGTACTTTGCCGAGCAGGATCGTCTGCAGCCGGAGGTCAAGACGACGCAGATCAACATCCGTCGCACGGCGAAGCGCCTCGAGGAGCAGGCCAAGGGGAACCACGACATGGGCAAGGTGGTCGCCAGCCTGCCCAAGGTGCAGGGCAAGCCCGACGTGGCGAGCTTCCCCGGCAAGACGACGGTCAAGAGCAGCCCCGGCGCGGGCAACGGCCTGTTCGCGGCGCGCGACTTCAAGGCCGGCGAGCTCATCCTGTGCGAAAAGGCGTTCTGCATCGTGTCAAGCCAGGACAAGGCGGGTACCGCCGTGACGGCGCTGACGGTGGACCTGGCCGAGGACTACAACATCCGCGTCTTCCCGGCGGGCCTGCACCGCGCCGTCGTGCAGAAGCTGCTCAACAACCCGTCGCAGGCGCCCAAGATCCTCGCCCTCGACAGCGGCGCCTACGCGGGCGTCGGCAAGACCGGCGTCTCGACCGCTGACGGCCCCGTCGTCGACACATTCCAGGTGCACCACATTGTGCAGCGCAACGCCTTTGGCCTCGGCCCGCAGTCCGACGACGAGGACGTCTCCAACGCCACGACGGGCCTGTGGGCGCGCGCCTCGTACCTCAACCACTCGTGCGTCGGCAACTCCGTCAAAGATTTCGCCGGCGACCTCATTGTGCTGCGCGCGGCGCGCCACATCCGCACCGGCGAGGAAATCACGCACGCCTACGACGAGAACGGCGACTACGACGCGCGCCAGGCGGCGCTGCAAAAGACGTGGGGCTTCACGTGTACATGCGCGCTGTGCGCCGCGGAGGAGCAAGATGGGGAGGCGGTGCGCGCGAAGCGGCGCGCTCTGGTGAAGGAGGCGAATGAGTTTGCGCAGAGCAACAATCCGAATGGCGCGCGGATCATCGCGCAGACGAAAGCGAAGCTGCTGCGCAAGGCGCTCGAGGAGACGTATGACGAGAAGCGCTTCAAGAACCTGCCAAGGCTGACGACGAGGGTGATTGATCACTGGCTGGCGGTTGCGCAGCGCTAGAGTTACGACGCATGATGAGTATGAAGTTGACGAATAGGAATTTGGTGGCAAACGAGGCAATATAGGGAAAAGTGATTTACAGGTGCAGTTTAGAGGGGTATATATAAAAGAATCTTGAATTCGTTCCATTACTATTATCGTTTACACGTGTTGTTGATGGCTTGGTCTTTGCCAACCCAAGCAACCTGTTCTTTAATTTATTTCTTGGCGTCGGCCTTCATGCCGGCCTGAACCCAGCCTCTAGTCGAAGCCGCTTTCTCATCGAGCTCTTTCTCGCTGAGCTTGGCCATATCAAAAGCCGTGTGCGGCGTGGGCACGTTGCGGCCAGCCTCGAAGCCCGGACGCTTGAGCAGCTCAAACAGCCACTTCTTGAGAGCGGGGAACTCTTCAATGTCGACGCCAGACCATTCTGCGATATATTGTCAGCATTCTTTTTCTTATTTATTTCTCGTGAATTAAAAGGGTACGTACTGGCAATGGCGACCCAGCCCCAAGCGGAAATGTCGGCAATGGTCACGCGGTCGCCGACCAGGACGCCGTGAGGGTTCTTCTTGAGGGTGTCGTCCATGGTGCGGAACAGGCGGCGCGTCTCGTTGGTGTAGCGGTCGATGCCGTACTGAATCTCCTCGGGAGCGTAACCTGTATTATCGCGCATGTTAGTCAGGTCTCGGTGAGTTTTCCACAATCCATCTATACATACGCTTAAAGTGGTTGGCCTGTCCCTGCATGGGACCGAGACCGCCCTGCTGCCACATGAGCTGTGTGATGTGTTAGCTTCATACTCCGTCTTTTTCCTTTATTTATCTTCTGCCAACATACCCAGCTAGTCATCTCCCAGTACTCGGGGGTGTCGCGCGGGTACGACACCTTGTAGTCCTTGTCGTAGCGTTCGGTGAGGTACTGCAGGATGGCGCCCGACTCAAAGATGCGAATGTCCTTGCCGTCGGTCCACTTGTCCGTGATGGCGGGGATGCGGCCGTTGGGGTTGATTTCGAGAAACCACGGCTCCTTTTGCTCGTTTTCGCTCATCTTGATGGCGTAGAGCTACAAAACCGGCGTTGTCAGTACATTCGTTACATCGCCCGTCTGTTGAGCTTGATCCGCGCAACCTACCTTGTAGTCGAGGTTGAGCTCCGCGAGCAGAATGCTGGCCTTGATGCCATTGGGCGTGTTGACCGTGTAGAGGGTAATGTCAGTCTTGGTGGCTCCCATTTTGAATAGATGCTTTGCGATTCCGGCAAGGCGCGATGTCATGAATTGCGAGATTAAAGAAGAGGAGAATGAAGCAGATAAATAGTGTCGATTGAATTGAGCTACGAAGCTAGTTTGCGGCGGGGTACCCGAGTTTATAACTATTGGGGCCAGAGGGTTGCGGAGTTAGTTCCTGCGGCAGAGTATTCTATTTGTCTGGGAATGTTCTAATGTCCGTACGCTTGCGTATCTAATGCGGGCTTTGGGAAGGGGGGCCAAGGAGGGGTCCCGTCGGCGTCAACGATTGGTAATAATGAAACGGACGAAGCTCGATTAGAAATCGGCGGCCGAGGTGGGATGGCGTCACTGCGTGGTTCTTTATTGGAGCTAGTTTGGTAGGTGGAGGAGGAGCTGAGTGAGCTTTGGGTGCAACGGCCGGAACGAGTTGCCCCGCCATCTTGGGCAGCTTACCGGACGAGTCGGAGAAGCTAATGATGCATCGGCAATCCTCGAGACCATGAATAGATTCTGCGGCATGCAGGGCCGGCATGGTTGCAGGGCGATGATCCGGTAGTTGAGTCGGGTATTCGGTTGGCTGGTCTGACAAAGCAACAGCCACAGCTCGCAGTTTTGGCGACTGCTAAGCATGATAAAATGTTGGAATAATTATACGTGATATATGCTCTAATTTACAAGGTTGTACATATGATACAGTTCGAATCGGGCGCGAGACCAAATCCGTCATTTTCTTTGCCGGGGGCGCCAGCTTGTTTGTGAGGGCTCTCTGTCCTCGGTTTGTGCTTTTCTCTGCCGGGGACGCCAGCTTGTTTGCGACGGCTCTCTGTCCTCAGTTTGTGCTTCCACGGGCGCAATTCGATTTCTCTCCGTGGATCTTGTCCAAAGGTCTGTGCCGTTTTCTGGCACTGCCTCGGCCTCCCGGTTCGTTTCCCGCCATGTAGCGTAATGTTTGTCCAGCGTGTCCGCGACCGCCTCGCCGAACCGATCGAGCGGCAGCCGCCGCGCGTGCTTCGCATCCAGCACCGTGAGGCCCAGCGTGCCGCGCAGCTCCCTCCCGTCTTCACGATGGCGGCCGCGCTCGTCGTACCCGCGGGCCGCGAGGCCGCGAAACACGGCGCGCAGCAGCTCGCGCTTGGTCAGCTGCCAGACGACGGCGCGGTCGGTGCCGGAGCTCGCCCAGAGCGAAAACGCCCACAATGCGTCGTCGCGGTCGCTGCGCGCGAGCTCGCTGCGCGCCTGGGCGGCGAGCGGGTGGCCGTCGGGCGCGAAGACGCGCAGGCGGTAGGGGTGGATGACGTGCCGCGGCGACCAGGCGAGCCGCACGCGGTACTCCTTGGCCAGCGCGCGGACGGCCGCGGTGGCCTCGAGACGCACCATGGTGCCATTGTCCCACTCGATGTTGGGGTGCGCGCGGAGGAACTGCTCGTGGGCGGGCGTCGTGGTGAGCTGGCAGCGGCGGCTGTCGACGAAAGGGGCCACGTCCTGAACCATGATGCGTGGCACGGTGTCTTTTTTTCGGGGTGGTGTCTTGGCCGGCCGTCGGTGAGGATCGGAGTCGGATCTGCCGCCAGCTGCGCCCTTTTGCGGATGCGAGGTTGTCGAGACATGGCGAGCTGTGGCGGCCGTGCCTAGGATCGAGGCATGGCGAGCTCCGAGGAAAGCAGCTCGGGTGGTGAGCGCCGTGACGGCCGTGTGATTCAGCCTGGCGCAGTGCATGGTCATCTCATGGTGGCAATATCGTCAGCCCAGCTGTTCTGACTCTTGGCTACGGTTCTTCCGCCACCAAAGTCGATGTGTAGAAGCGAGCTTGACCGTTTGTTAGCAGAGAGCTTTCCCATGATCAGTCACCGTGTTTGCGATGGAAGAATAATTATGCGCTAAGCCAAATTGGGACATTATTCATTGTGGATGCCCTTGGAGCTGTGACGCACTGCGAGCGGGTCGGTATTAGGAATATACCCATTTTAAGCTGATTTACTCTAGCAAAAACAGGTACCCATCTATCATCTCTCACCACACCATGTCTATGCTTTGGTGCCCGACGATTGAGTCATACTGGGGCTGCACAGGATCAAAGAAAAAAAAAATGAAAAATACGCCCACAAAAGCTTGGTGTGCCTGTGTGGAAAATAGCTTTGAACGGGCGGCTAGAGGCACTAAATTGAGTGGTGCGCCCCTCTTCATCGTGGCTAACAGGCTTTTGGATGGCTGTGAAGGCTGTGAAGGGAGGAAGCATGCTTTGCCGTGGGATTATTAGGAGGGGCACAAGGCACAGGCTGGCACAGGCTTGCGCAGAGATATAATGGCCGCCCACCTGCCCACTCTCCTTCACACAAAAAACATCATCACAAAGACGCTTGTTGCGACCCTCTAGTTTTTCCAAGAAAAAACCCGGCGTAGCACGCAGACTTTACGATGCCTAAGAACAAGGGAAAAGTGAGTTCCTTCTCTCTGCTCTGCACTCGATTTTTCTGCCCTTTCTCGCGGTCCCCTGCACGCGCACAACCCCTCCATGCCGCTGGCGTGTTTCTTCCCCGCCCCCGCCATAGGTTCGCGATGTGGCCTCGCTGCGCATCATCCCCCCTGCCTTGCCCACGCTACGATGAGACAAAGATGTTCTACAAGAGAAGACCTTCCCTGCTAACCATTCTTCTTCAAACAGGGTGGCAAGAACCGCCGTCGTGGTACCAAGGAGAACGACGACCAGCGTCGAGAACTCACCTTCAAGGAGGACGGTCAGGAGTACGCCCAGGTCGTAAAGATGCTGGGCAACGGTCGTCTTGAAGCCCTCTGCTTCGACGGAAGCAAGCGTCTAGCCAACGTACGTTTAATCTCTCGCCTCGCGTGTCGCGTCCGTCTGCACGTCGCTGCTCTTCTTTCCATCGATTCCTCGCCACGGCAAACGCTGCCAACATGAAACGAGGGGAGGAGTGCAGACGCGTATATTCCGCACACACACGCGCGCGCGGCGCTTCCTTTCACTATAGTTCAAGCATGACTAACAACTCGCAGATTCGCGGTAAAATGCGCAAGAAGGTCTGGATCAACCAGGGCGACATCATCCTCCTGTCCTTGCGTGATTTCCAGGACAACAAGGGCGACGTCATTCTCAAGTACACCGCCGACGAGGCCCGTACGCTCAAGTCGTACGGCGAGCTGCCCGAGAACGCCAAGATCAACGAGCACGACAACTTCAACCAGGGCGAGGACGGCGAGGCCTACTTTGAGTTTGGCGACGCCGACTCGGACGACGAGGATGAGTCGGACGACGACAAGAAGAAGGACGTTGACATTGACGACATTTAAAACGCGCAAGTCGACCCCTTTACTCGTCAACGGGACGCACGACTCAAGTAACCGGCACTACCTGCTGTGTTTGCCTGCCGTGCTTGACAAACGCACCCCCCGCCCCCTTGTGATTCACGCCGCCGCCAACTATTCCAAAACTTCTTCTCGGCTTCAACGTGCCTGCAACTCGACAAACACTGGAGGATTTTAGGTTTACTGTACACTGTCTTCTCTCTCAAACCCTCTCGCCGTTAGGCATTCTAACAGCGGAGGGTCCCACGACAGTATCTGGAGTGTATTACCGCTTTACATCTTGGGACGGCCATGGTGGGAGAGACGTCATGGCTGTCGAATCAATCAAATGTTCTCATTCCCTTACTTCGTCTTCTCTTTTCGTGTGTCCCAGTGTGTGCGCGTGTGCTCTGTTCATGTGTGTATGCCATGTGTGCTTGTTCTTCGCAGTCCGTTGCTTTCTTACTAGACCGGTACACTGTCCGAGATCAAACGTTTGTTGTTCATCGATTTATAGAGAGATATCACATTTGACTTCGCTTCTTGAATTCCAACATGAAATCTGAACTTCTAAACGTGAGGCTTCGTCTTCTGCGACAGACTGTAGCAGACATGTAGATGGCATGTAATTTCATTTTAATATTCTAGGCTGGCGTGGTAAATGTAAAAATGACATGATGAAAAAAAAATGTGTACCAGCGCCTAGAACTCGCCGACATATTGTACGTTGCAGCTTGAAAGAAAATATTTTTGCGTCCACTCTCTATTCCCAGTATGCATCCTATATCCTCTACCATTCGTCATCGTCGTCTTCATCATCTACATCAACATGTTAGCTTCAATACTCAATAAATCAAACAAATCCAGTAAAACTTACCACTTTTGGCCACCTTGTCTTTGCGCTTTTGCAGCGCCGCCGCCAGAGCATCCGCCATGCCACCACCACCACCTGCGCCTGCACCTGCTGCTGCTGCCGCCGCACTGCCACCACCACCACCGGAATCGCCACCGACCTGCGCGGAGCTGCGATCTCGGATCTGCGTTCTGTCGACCTTTTTCAGGCCACCGATACCACCCGTCTTTTGAATGTCGCCCAGCATGGCGGCGCGTCCACCCTCGGCCTTGGGCAGGGCCGGCGCCGGCGGTCCGTCGTCGCGGGACGGCATCGGGGGAGGAGGCGGAGGAGGAGGAGCACCGCCACCTGTTGGAGGCAGCGGTGGTGGTGGTGGTGGTCCGCTGGCACCACTGGGAGGAGGAGGTGGAGGAGGAGGAGGAGGAATGCCGGCCATGGGTGGTGGAGGGACGCCAGCTGAAGGTGGTGGAGGAATCGGTCGTGTGCTGGCAGGAGGTAGAGGAGGAGGTGCGCCGCCGGGAGCAACTTTCGGTGGTAGAGGAGGCGGTGCCGGTGCAACGGCGGCCGCATGTGAGTCGTTTCGAGGAGGGGGAGGGGGGGGACCGCCGCGACTGGGAAGTGCTGGCGGTGGTGGTCCTGACGACAGGCGCTGGCCACTAAAGGCAGGCGGCACGGCGTGCGCGCGCTGCGGCGCTTCCGGTTCCAGCGGTGTCTTGGCCGGTCGGGGCGGAGGAGGCGGGCCGGAGGAAGGCGACTGCTGCTGCGAGGGTGCCGAGGGGACGGGTCGGCGCTTGACCGGCTCGGGCACGTGGGCAAACTTGCCGGCGTCGGCGAGCGGCGGCGGCGCGCGGAACTTGGGTCGTTCGGGCTCGGGCGGGGACGCGGGCGGCGGGGACGGCGATCGCGGTTCGGGTGTCGAGGTGTCGCCCTTGGCGGCTGATCGTCGCGGTGCCGGCGGCGGCGGCGGTCCGGTCTTCTTGGCCGAGCCACCCGCCGCCGCTGGAGGAGGCGGAGGAGGAGGAGGAGCACGCCCGCCGCCGCTGTTGCCGTTGGGTCGAGGCGCAGGCGGTGGTGGTGGTGCGTCTGGCGCAGCATCGCCGTCATTCATCTTTTCTTGCTCTTCGCGCAGGAAATCGACAATGAATTCCTGGTTCTGCTTGATAAAGTCGTCCGTCAGGCCCTTGTCGCTCAGGTCCTTGCCAAAGTGCTCGCGCCACAGCGGATCAAAGGCGTCGAGCAGCGGGAACTCGGATGGCGGCAGGCCAAAGTTGCCATTCATAAAGGCTGTCGTTGGCGATGAGTGCTGCGGGCCCGGCGGCGGCGGCGGGAGGTTCGATCGGGCGGGCTCGGGGGTCGGCGCCGACGAGTGGCGGTGGAAGAGGCCGCCGAGCAGGCTGTGCTTCTCCTTGGTCTGGCCGCCGCTTCCGCCAAACGGCGTCGATCGTGTCGCGCGGCTCGCGTTCTTTTCTCGATCGTCCATCTTCTTTTTGAATTGCCTGGCTTCCTTTTCGTCGACGAAGCTGAAGCCGGCGAGGCAGTCTTCGAGCTCAAAGGTGTGGAAAAACGTTCGGTCCTGGTTGTAGCTCCAAGCGTCAAAGATTTCCTGATCCCAGATAACGCCTCGGGCGGTAGGCTGTTCATGTTAGCCATTGTCTCGAATCACAAGTTTACCTGCAGGTGAAGAGCGTACCGAAATATCCACCATTTTGAGCCAGTATGTGTTACCAACCAGGTCGTTGGCCAGGACGACGGCCCCTTGCAGGCCCGTGTACGTCCATTTCGACGGGTCCGGGTAGGCGACGTATAATCTAGCGACGGCGACGGCTTGGATTTTGTTGGACTGCTTGGGGACGAACCGCTTCACGGTATCTTTATCCTCGTCGTTCAGGATAGACGGCATCTTGGCGCCTAGAGAGGCTGCAGCCTGCTTGCTCGCGCGACAGCTGCTGTGCGGGGCTGGGAGGACAAAGTCTCAGATAGACGGGCGGCCGGCCGTTGCGACTGTCGAGCAATTGAGGGCGAAGCGGCGCCGGCGTGAGAGGTGATTGTGAGCGGCGCCGGGGCAGGGGATGGGAGGGCGACCGGACGAGGTTGAAGGAGTGACGAGAGAGCGAGGCTGCACAAGTGCTGGCCAAGCACTGACGACTGAACTGACGTGAGTTCCCCGTTGTTCGCTGTGTCCACCGGGCGGCCGCCCCGCTCTCAGGCAGCTCCGGGCGGCGCTGGTATGCGCGGGTGAGGTACGTACCGTTTACCCTACAGAGGGGATGCGTGGTGGAAAGTAGGCGGGATTAAGGGCATTTCGGTAATTATAAATATATGAAATTATTAGAAGAATTGGTTTCTTTATTTAGATAATTATTTTGGAATATTTAGTGGACTTGTGTGGGTGTTGTGTGCAATAGTTTCAGTTGCGCTGTTTCTCATAGGCGATCGCTGAATCAGTGCTGCTGGGGCAACTTGTAAGCATGTTCAACCTTTGAGATTCTTTATGGGAGAAGGCAAAGAGGAGGAATAAATACAAATAGACTGCAGGCTTAGCCAAGCTTTAAAAAGTGTTGGCCATGTAGTTTGCTGCCAAACACCTTCTGCCTGGCAGTCACACAAGTAAGAGCCTTCTCACAGACAGTAGATTGCTAGTACGACATAGTGAATAATTGACCCGTTATTAAGATTACTCTCCTTTTGCTCTTGCAGATCATCAAAATGCATCATTAATCCTTTACAGCACATCCAATCTAGTTATGGCCGCAGAGATAGTCTTCGATGTGGCGCCGCCAGGAAACCTTTACCAGCGCCACGATTAACCTTAGTGGCAGCATAATATATAAATCAACTGCAGTATCAGTATCTTGGTAATGGCAACTAATTCTATACACTCAATATCTCTCTTCTTATCCCAATCAATATGGATGCTCATCATGTGCAAATGTCGACCTCAGAATCGCAGAGCTCGCGGTCATTGGGCGAAAACACACCGAGTTCCAGTTCCTTGAACACAGAACTTTGTGACTTAGAACACTCGGATTCAAGACGCTCCACATCCGACGACTTTGATACCGAATTCTCTGACTGGGACTCCGTCGCAGATGGCAATGATCCAGACGAACCAAGCTCAGACAACACTGACCCTGACGACTCTGATCCAGATGACTCCGACCAAGATAACTCTTCTGACTCGGATGAAAATGACCCGGATAACACTGGCACTGACGGCACCGACGATGAAGACACTGACGATGAAGACTCTAACGAAGAAGATTCCGACCCAAGCGAAACTGATCCATACGACACTGATCCCGACGACTCCGACTCTGATTCCGACCATTCAGACGCCGAATCTGTGGCCTCGACCATCACGCTTCGTGAAGAACCTCTGGATGACTCGGACGCCTGGGTTTACTGGTTCGAAAGCCTATCTCCAGAAACTCAACAAAAAGTCATCGTGCCCCTGCTCATGTTCAGCGAACTGGCTTCCGTCACGGCCTTCATGGCACTGGAAGCCGAAGTCACCACCATGATGCACATGCTAACCGCTCCGATACCATTTTCTACGATGATGCGCAGCCTGCCCTTTCGTTATTTGCGATTTACGCCCAGAGTACTTTTAACCTGTATGACCTTCGAGCTGATGTGGAACCACGACTGGCGACAACGCCTCTGGGACGCGGCGGCGCCTGAGGACTACCCAGAGTGGTTTCCCTTTCCCATCTTCTATTTTCATTTTAAAGTGCTTGGATATTGGAAACAGATGTATCGGATGATTTTGGACTGCTTTGTGGCCATTTTGGTATTTCATCTCATGGTCTATGGCCCAGATGTGCTAATGCAGATCAATGGGTGGTCCCGATAAAGTACAAGGTGTGATAGTGTAAACAAATGAGGGCATAAATTGCCACGGCTGGTAGTATTGTGTTTCGATTAAGGACCATTCACGTCAAATTAAATTAAATAAAAATCTATGCGATTATATCCTGCTTTTGCTGCGAGAAATTATCTTCCATTACTCACTTCTAGAGCCGCTCGAACCCTGGGCTCCGATCTGCTTCATCGCCGCCAGCATCGACGGCCGAGCAAGTAATGCAGAAGGCGTGTCAAATTCCATCAGCTCACCATTCTGCAATACGGCAACCTTGTCGTATCTCTCAATGTACCCCAGGCGATGAACTACCGAAAGCACCGTCTTGCCCGCAAATTCGGTGTCCAGGACCTCTTGCATTATTTCTTCCGTCTTGTGATCGACGCTGTTGTTGCGTTAGCATGGCTATTTTCATCAAGATTTGAGCGTAAAAACCTTACCTGCTAGTCGCTTCGTCGAGGATCAGAATCTGGCTGTCCCGTACCATAGTCCTGGCCATGCAGATCAGCTGCCTCTCGCCTACGGACCAGGAGTCGGGCGGCATGTCCGCGTCGACGCCACCACCTGCCTCGATGCGCTCCCATAGTCCGAGACGCTTGAGCGCTGATACGATGGCGTCATCCTCGGCCGTCTCAAAAGGGTCGACGTTTTGCCGTACCGAACCCGGTATCAAGAGCGGCTCCTGAGGAACAATGTTCAGGCGAGCGCGCAATTCGTCGGGCACCAGTGTGCCAATGTCAACGCCATCGATGAGAATTTCGCCTTTGACGTGAATCATGTGCAGCAAGCTTAGGATGAGAGACGTCTTACCACTGCCCGAGCGGCCACAAATGGCCACTTTCTCACCAGCCTTGATTGATAGTGTCAAATCCTTGAGAACAGAGGGTCCCGTATTTCTGTTGACGCTCATGTTAGACGATTGAGAGATCTTGTTATTTGCAACTTACTTGTATGAAGCACTCGTGTTTCTGAACTCGATTGCGCCCGCACCGGGCCAGTTCTGTGGGGGACTCTGTGGTTCAGCGATGCCCAGCTCCTCTTCCTCGGGTACAGTATTGTCTTTGAACTCTTTGATGCGGCCGACGGCACCAATGGAGGTTTCAAGTGAGGTCCATAATTGGATCAAAAAGACCAAAGTCGAGTTGAACGTCATTGCCGTAACGAGCGAGACACCCACACTTCCTGGCGAAAACTTGTCTCTCCAGGTGACGACAATAGCGACCAATATCACCACCAGTGCAGCAACCAAGGCATTTAGCACGAGACTCAGCCATTGTTGAATGCAATAGAGGATATACACTGCTCTCTGTGAACGGTCGAGAAGCTGCTGCAGGGTTTGCTGACAAACGTGTTGCCATCCGGAAGCCCGCAATGTCGCTGCGCCCTTTTTCGACTCGAGAAACTGTCGGTAGACGGGTGCTTTAGACTCAATATCTAACAGCCGTACTTGGCGCGACGTGCGAAGGTAGACGCGCTGCAGAATGTACATGACCGCCAGGATGATTGGTAGCGTGGCAGTCAAGTACCGCCCAAAGACTGCCAACAGGATCATCCGGGCAATGCATTCGCAAAGGCAGGCTACGTAGTAGCAGACCAGATTTTGGAGCTCAATGCCAATGAGCTCCATGTCCTGGCTGAATCGGTTCGTGATGCTGCCGACGTCGGTTTCTTGGAAGAACAGCAGTGGTGCGCGCACCACGGCGCTGAGCAGGTCCGTATGAAGATTCCTCGCAGAGACGGAAATCATGTCGACAAGAGTGAATCGGTAGAGCAAGAAGAGATTCAGCGCAGAGAGAACTCCCAGGGCGGCGTATACACCGAGATACATGTTGTTGTTGGCATGGCCGGAGTTATTTGCATTGGCAGTGGACCAAAAGTCAATCCAAACCACGCCGAATTCGCAGCAGAATATGTATAAGCCGGCTGTTGCCATCATAAGGAATACTTTCATGTATCCACAGGACCTGATGTAGTAGCGGTATACTGAAGGAACACTATGTATGCGGGTCGGGTCTGCTGTCTGTTCATCCAAGGAAGATTTCTTCTCCGAAGTTTTCGTTTGAACAAGCGGCTCTGTGTCAATTCTTGCCTCGTCCTCGGTCTTCACTTCGTCAGCCTCGGAAGCTGTTTCTGAAATCTGAAATCCAGAAGAAAATGTTTCACCCAATTGCAATGAAGCAACAGATCGCGACTCCACGACGGTTCCCTGATCAACCACCAAAACGTCGTCGGCCATCATCATGAGGTATTTGGAGTGTGTGACGAGAATGATTGTCGTCCCATTTCGACGTAACACACCAGACGCACAGAAGAGTTTCTCGGAAATATGGGCAATATTGGCATTGTCAAGGCCGCTGAAGATGTCGTCCAGCAATACCGTCTCCTCGCGCGCAAAGACGGCGCGAGCTAGGCTCACGCGCTGCTTCTGCCCGCCACTCAACTTGCTGCCGCCATCGCCGATTTCTGTCATATCACCTTCTGCCATGGTGCTGATATCATCATCCAGTCCGCAGGCAGATACGACAGTTTGATACCACTGTTCATCAATTGGATCTGAATTGCCAAAAGTGATGTTGCTCTTCAGGGACCCGCTGACGAGCCAAGGCACCTGTGCACAATAAGCCGCAGATTTAAAATTTCGTTCAGTGCGGCCTTTTAAATCGACAGTCTCTCCCAGAATACTCTCGAGTAGCGTTGATTTGCCGCTGCCAGTGCGGCCCACAACTACAGTGAAACGCCTTTTCCGGATCGACGCAGTAAGATTCTTCAGCACTGCCGGGCTTGACGCGGTCCAAGAAAAGTCTTGGTCAAAGAACGATACCGCATGTTCATTGACGGTTTCTGAGGTTTCATGTACGATTTGAGATGACTTTTCTGCTAGTTGCTTTTCCCCAATACATTCTGCTTTGTCCACCTTGGGAAGCAGACCAGGATGAATGGGCTGGCGGTAGTATTCTTGGATTCGGTCGAAGCAGCTGAAGCATTCGTAAAAGCTGGGGACGGCCTGAATAAATCGGAGAGCCGGTTCTGCAACAAGCATAATGAGCGATAAAGATGTGAACGCCTTTGCCGCTAAGAATGAGTTGTCGCCGCGGGCATTTGCAATAGCTACAAAAACGATAAAAGTCACGACGGGCGCAAGCATAATCGACGCATTGGCTGCAAAGTTAGTAGGCTATTTTTAAACCGGCATTGCAACTTACAGAAGCATCCTTGACCAATCAAGGTCCATCGATAACGAACTGAAGTTTTGATTTCCTGTTCTCGGGCTTTGTGAATGACGGAAAACATTTTCTGGCTGAGGCCCAGCATCTTGACGCTCCGCATATTTGCCAGCATGCTTGTCGTCAAGATCAGTCGTTCTTCGACCTTTTCAATCCACTCTCGCTGATACTTTTTGGCAAGCTTGGCGATTCCAAAGCCGACCAAGACGCAAGCTGGTGTCTGTTAGCTTAGTACGGAGATGTGCTCGAAAATGCCAGGGCTTACCAAGAACAAGAAGACCAGGGACAACACATGCGACAAAAAGTTGTCGCTCGAGCAGGTAGACTGCAATAATAATCTCAATGGGTGACGCCCACAGCTCGTGGATATTTCGAAAGCTGCTCGCGATTCGCTCCACGTCGGCACCCATGAGCGTCATTCCGTCAATGTCGCCGAGGTCAAGGCCGCGCGCCTCTACCGTCTGCTCATAAATGAGAGAGATTAATCCGCCGCGCAGTCGAATGATGAATCGATTGGTATAATAACGATACAAGGCGGTGGAGATCTGGAGAGTTGGCAACGGCATTCAGGAACGGGGAGTACTGATGGTCATACTTACAGCTATACCGGCATACACGAGAAAATAGGCACCGATCAACCCATTTCCGATACTTTGCGGTGTATCCTTGTTTCCGACGAAATCCAACACGTTGTTGATCATAAAGGGCTGGGCGAATCGAAACCCAATCAAAAACAACCGCGGCAGAACGCCAGACAAGAAGGACCAAGCAAAAGCGCGAGCGCATGCCGTGACAAAAGCGTTCTTTTTAAATAGACGTGCTATTGTTTGTTAGGCACCGTCCAATTTCGGCAAAGTCAAAAACTTACGCTTGTTCGCGCGCTTCTTCAAAGCATCATGCAGTTTGTCTGCGGAGAGATGGTAATCGAGCCCAGGAAGGTCGTCAATGGAGAGAGGGCTGCCATAGCCGCGACGAAGTGTGCGCAGAACCCACGTATATCCTGCAATGGCCCAAAATCCCACAAAAGGTTCAGGACCAGAGTCCGCCAATTTTTCTGGCTTGCATAGACTTGCTCTTTTGCTCGTGGACTCGAGCATCACGACGGCTGCAAGGCATACCAGCACCACAATCTTGACTGACGCAGCGGTAGAGTTGTCTTCAATCAGCCAAAGAGTGCGAACTTGCGCAACTGTCAACGGAACAAGAGCAGAAAAGTATAAAACAAGAGCTGTGGACGGCTGTTCGGATCGGTGATGCTGCAGCCAGGACATGGCCACCGCCGCAGCCGTCGCAATCAGACATAGAACATCGGTCGCAGTCGAAGCGCTGGTGTGTAATTTTTGCCGTTTCACTCTTAGCCCTAGAAATACAGCTTGGAAGACCGTGAGAATCAAGAGAGTGATCTGCAAGTATACTGTTAGCCTTTGCCTCGAGAAGATCATTGTGCACGATTTGTTACCAATTTGAGACCAAGTAGAGAAGAACTCTTGACAATTTTCTGCTTTCGTAACAGTGCAATCGACGAAATTATGGCGACGGCTAACAATATGGCACTTGGTATCATGCTGAGAATGAGATCCTCAAAGTAAAGGGTAAAATCGAACGACCGACAGGTCGTGTCGACCTGAGGGCCAAAACGAGCATCGCAGGACGCCATTTTCGCGATGCCAGGTAAGTTGCCAAACAGTACTTGTCCCAAGAAGATGATCAAGAAAAGAAGAGAGAACTTGATCTTGCTTATTTATTCCTTGAGAAATCTTGGCTCATGATTTCTTGGCTCCGCAAAATAGCCTTGTAGGTCCCATTTGATTTACACATCTTTGACTCCAGCAGTTCTATCCGCGGCGACGCGCCGCAGCCTTACACGGGCGGAGTCGACATGCATCATGTTGCTAGCCGACTCAATAGACAGGACAAGCCATGTAGGTGAGTGTTGTGCTCACCAATCGTAGATAATCTTCTCTATCGAGAGAAACCTTTTCTTCGTATATCTCTTTTTGCTTTTTTAAATTGTTACATTGTCGAAGCCAAATGCGAGCTTCATTGTTAGCGACAAGATTTACAGGTGCCGAGATTGAGTGGATGATGTTAGGCTGAGATGGCGCTGGTGCTAAACAGCCTCATGGGTCCTCGTTCTCAGCCTGGCTTACATTTTGCAGTATCGTTGATTAATTTCTTGTCTTCTGAGTTGGCATTAAGCATCTGCAGATTACCATAGCAGCGACGGCTCTCATGGAACGGCCGTCGCATGAGGCTGCGCAGAATTCCCAGTTCTTTCGGCCAAGGCGCCACCAAGCATCTACCAGACTAAGGGCCGTTCTGGAGCCATCTCAGACTATAAGGAACCTGTGCTTTTGATCTGTGAAGGCAAATTTAGGTAGCATCTTGGCCAGATTCATGGTAGAAGCTGGCAAATAAACCGGACACGATCTCTGTCCAACATTTACAATTGTAATTAGTCGCAAGTCACTAATTTAAACAGTAATACTATCAACTGGATAGTGAGAAACGGGCAAGCAGGCTAATTTGCGGAGCCAGGCCTGGTGGCTGTTACTTGGCGGAGGCTACCGGGACTAGTTATGCAGCCTGATCTTCTGCGCAGCGCTGTTTTACAAAATAGATTCAATCCAGAGAGGAAAATTAGGCGCCTGATACGGCAGCGGTATAGAGTTGGGGTCAGGCAGGGTAGCGTAACCGATATGGCTTTCGGGAGCGACATAGTCCTACCCAATTAGGAAAACGGATATGCAGCCGCAAGACAGACATGCCCGTCATCCAACGGATAGCGTAGGGCAGAGGCGCAAATGACATCAGAGTGCGACTCAGAGGGACACAAAGACAGACGCGTGCGTGTCTGGCCCTGCGCAACGAACCAGAAGCAAGAAGACGAGTGGCCGTGTGGTAGCTGACGAATTCATGAGCGAGTGGCGGTACGCAATGCAGGACAAAAGCTTGCTCGGCGGGGACGATTAGCTTGATTTGGGGGCAAAAGTCAACGTCATCTGGCCATCGTGGGTGTCGCATTAACCAAGGTATATATGCCCCTCCATGGTGGTTCTAGACTCTACAACTTACACCTCTCAACTTGACAACCTCATCCTCACACTACACGATATTCATCCAATCCACCATCTACAGACCTCATAATCAACATCATGGACTCTTCCAAGGACCAAAAGAACAACGAGGTATGCTCCCGCTTCGCCGGAAAGCTTCCTACCGCCGCTAACAAGACCCAGGGCGAGAAGCAATTCTCCATCCAGCCCATCAAGGACAAGGTCGAACCCGAACTCGCCGCCCACAAGGCCCACGGCCCGGCCATTGTCCAGAGCCTCCCCTCGCAGGAGGGCAGCAAGGAGGACCGCGAAGCCCGCAAGGCCGAGCTCAACAAATAGAAGTCCTGCGACGACGGCGATGATGTCACGAAGCGACGCGACGAGTTACGAGACATGACGACGCCGCAGCGGCGCGCAACAAGCCTACGAGGCACTTTATAAATACAAAGATTTAATGAATAAGAATATCATGATTCCACCATACCTTTTTAATTACACGATGCATGTCTCTGTGTTCCTGGTAAAATCGTGAAGTGCGGGGTGCTGCTTGTGCCTGTAAATTCACGGCGGGGTAGCCGTTTTAGTGAAGTTACAGCGCTCTCCCACTAAAACATGCGCTAAATTCCGCCATCGCCTCTGAATCGCCAACTTTTGCTGCGCTCGCACTTCACAGCTTCCTCAGCTTCTTCCTTCACGACATGCCACTGAAGCCCACGCACCGCGCCGAATGTCGACAAACAATGCGCCGCAACCAGTGAAGCTCTCACTGCCCCTGGTGCGCCCATTCTAGACTTCCATCCGCCAGCTTCCCCCGTGCTAATTGGTCTCCTGTAGGAATACCAGCAAGCGCTCTTCCAGGAGCTCCGCGCCGAAGATGAGCTCGTCGTGCTCGCGCGCGGCCTCGGCCTCATGCGCCTCGTCACCAACCTTCTGCACTCGTACGACGCGGCCGGCAACAACCTGATTGTCATTGTCGGCGCCGAAGACCGCGAGAATGGCTGGATCGGCGAGGCGCTGGCCGAGCACGCCGCCATCAGCGCGTCGCCCAAAGCCCGCGGCCTCACGGTCGTCAATACCGATTTCCAGAGCGTCGGCGCGCGCGAAAAGATGTACGCGGCAGGAGGCATATTCAGCGTCACGTCCAGGATCTTGGTGGTGGATTTGCTGACGGGCTTGCTCAACCCGGAGACCATCACCGGCCTGGTCGTGCTTCACGCGGATCGCATCGTCGCGACGTCGCTGGAAGCGTTCATCCTTCGGGTCTATCGACAAAAGAACAAGGTCGGCTTCCTGAAAGCGTTTGCGGATAATCCTGACCCATTCACAATCGGATTCTCGCCACTATCTACCATGATGCGAAACTTGTTCTTGAAAAAGGCGTCGCTCTGGCCACGTTTTCACGTCACCGTCGCGCAATCGCTCGAGGGCAAGAAAAAGGCAGAGGTGATTGAGCTCGAGGTGCCAATGACGGAATACATGACCGATATTCAAAACGCTATCATGGAGTGTGTCGAGATTAGCATCCATGAACTCAAAAAGGGCAACCCAGGTCTGGAGATGGACGACTGGAATCTCGACAGCGCGCTGCTCAAAAACTTTGACGTCATCGTCCGTCGCCAGCTTGATCCCAATTGGCACCGCGTGAGCTGGAAGACGAAGCAAATTGTCAATGACTTGACAGTTTTGCGAGGATTATTGAATTATGTCGTCACCTACGATGCCGTTTCTTTCCTCCAGCATCTCGATACAATCCATGCGGCGCACTCCCCGCCGCCCGGCTCGACAAGACAGACGCAATCACCATGGCTGTTTTTGGATGCCGCGCAGACTCTGTTTGAGACGGCGCGAAAGCGTGTCTACAATGCAAGCATAAAACAAATATCGCAAGAAGAGAACATTGACTCTCTACGACCTGTCCTCGAAGAGCTACCGAAGTGGAGCATGCTCGCCGAGGTGCTCGAAGAAATCGACCGTGACCTCTACTTTGAGCCACATGCGAGGGATGATTCTAATGGCACCATCCTGATCATGTGCTCAAATGTAGACACCTGCCGTCAATTACGAGACTATCTGCAAACGATGCACGTCAAGCCTCGAGTGTCAACTAAATCTCCTGACGATGA
The DNA here is from genome assembly GCA_002796755.1 of Paracorniculantispora psalliotae. Lineage (NCBI taxonomy): Eukaryota > Fungi > Ascomycota > Sordariomycetes > Hypocreales > Cordycipitaceae > Paracorniculantispora > Paracorniculantispora psalliotae. The sequence continues at coordinate 900,909 of PHFE01000091.1, forward strand.
GGATGACGACCCGCACAAACCATCAGCCATTTTCATGATGCGCCGCCGATTACGCAACTATCTGCGATGGAAGCGACAGTTTGCCGTTGTCAATGCCTCCCTCTTTACAGAAAACAACAAAGCGCTAAATAGTGCGGCCGACTCTCGACCTGGTCATGGAGGCGGGCGAGGCGGGCGAGGACCAGCAAATAAGCGTCGTCGACAGCGCGGCGGCGGTAACATGGCGGTCAGCATGACCAGGGCCGAAAACGGCAGCATCTCGCAGTTTTTCGAGAAGCCCAATGAGGTTGCCGAACTCATGGCCGAGGTGCAGATTACGGAAGAAGAGGCCAAGCAAAAGGACGATGTAATCGCAGATCCGCTGGACAATATGGAAGACTACTTCCAGCTGTACGATATGCAAGATCTGATTGTTATTCATGCTTATGATGGTGATCAGGATGAGCACGTGCTTGAGGAAGTAAAGCCCCGTTACATTGTCATGTACGAACCTGACGCTTCGTTCATTCGACGAGTCGAGGTGTATCGTTCCTCACACAACGATCGCAACGTGCGTGTCTACTTCTTATACTACGGCGGTTCCGTGGAAGAACAGCGCTACCTGGCATCCGTTCGTCGTGAAAAGGACGCCTTCACCAAGCTCATCAAAGAGCGCGCCAGCATGTCCCTCGTCATGACAGTCGACCCCCACGGCATCGAGGATCCACAGGAAGCCTTCCTGCGCACCGTCAACACCCGCATCGCCGGCGGCGGGCGCCTCGCCGCCACGGCCGAACCTCCACGCGTCGTCGTCGACGTGCGCGAGTTCCGCTCCTCGCTGCCCTCGCTCCTCCACGGCCGGTCCATGGTCATTGTCCCTTGCATGCTCACGGTCGGCGATTACATCCTCTCGCCGACCATCTGCGTCGAGCGTAAGAGCATCAGCGATCTCATCTCCTCCTTCAAGGACGGCCGCCTGTTCACGCAGGCCGAGACCATGTTCCAGCACTACAAGAACCCGATGCTGCTCATCGAATTCGACCAAAACAAATCCTTCACGCTCGAGCCGTTTGCGGACCTCTCCGGCAGCATGAGCAGCGTGTCCGCGACGAGCGCCCCGTCGGACCTGCAGTCCAAGCTCGTGCTGCTGACGCTTGCGTTCCCCAAGCTGCGCATCATCTGGTCGTCGTCGCCGTACGAGACGGCGGAAATTTTCGAGACGCTCAAGACGCAGGAGGCGGAGCCGGACCCGATCGCGGCGGTGCAGGCAGGGTTGGATAAGGATGCGCGCGCAGAGGACCAGGTGTTTAACCAGGAGCCGCAGGACATGCTCGCGGTAGTGCCGGGCGTGACGCCGCAGAATATCAAGAATATCATTCTTAAAACGGAAAATGTCAAGGAAGTGGCCAACATGACGCCAGACGAACTCGCGCCGCTCGTGGGCAAGCAGGCAGGCCGAGCCATTCACGCATTCTTTGATAGAAATGTCATGGAGGAAGAAGACTATTGATGCAAAAGACAAGCCATGTACATATATCATACTAACGAATAAAGCACTTTACGATCCCATTCTCTCGTTGTTCTCAGAGCATGTTACTGACGTTAACAACTCGCACTCATTCATTGTCTGCCGGAGTCGACTGGACAAAGTTGCGCGACGCCCAACATGCCACCAGCAGATCCCGTCTCTCCATCTCCGCCGCCTCATCGCCACACGCCACCAGCTGCCCATCACTCTCCCGCGCCACCACCACACCGCGCTCATCCGTCCACTCCATCTCCGCGTCTTCCTTGCTCCCTTTGCCCACCGCCGTGTACAGCAGCTCCTTGCGCCAGTCGTCGCTCGACTTGTACCCGCGCTTGTGCATCAGCGCCTGCATGCGGTCGTCCTCGGCCTGCGTCAGCGGGCGCCGAATCAGCGTCATGTGCCAGAACTTGTACGTCCGGCTGCGGCCGAGCGTCTTTTCGACGACGACGGTGCCGGGCAGGCAGCGGCGGCCGCGGCCGCGGATGCAGAGGAGCGGCTTCTGCCCGATGCTGATGGGGACGGCGATTTTTTCGCCGGTATAGAGGGTCAGGTCGTCGTCGTATTTGATGAATGGCACGGAGGACGGGTCGGACGAGGTGGAGGAGGGAGCGGTGGCCAGGCGGCGCATCTCGCTGGGGAGCAGGCGCGAGATGGCGAGCTGCCAGGGCTTGCCGGTGCGCGTGTTGCGCGTGGAGAGGTGGTAGATGGCGGTGGCGGGCGTGGTGGACGTGGAGTAGATGTACTTGTCATTCATGATGAAGGATTCGTGCGTGCTGGTGGCGGTCCCCTTGCCAGGGAGAGCCACGTTGGGCATAGAGGTGAAGGGGAGCGTCTCTGACATGTCGAGCGCAGGGCGGCGGCCGCTGAAGCTGCTGGCAATGGTAGATGTTTCACTCATGATGATGTTCGTCTCTTTATCTCGCTTGCAAATATAGTAAATCAGAGTGCAATTGAAACGGAGGAGAAGGGATTCTACACGATGGCGAGGCGTTGACTTATATGCCAATCCCCCAAGCCATGGCGGCTCTAGTTCGCCCTAGCCTGGTTCAGCGCAGCGCACGCCACATCACCCGGGTTCCTTGTACGGGCGACGAAATGAACACTTATCTTAAAATAGAAGATTCAAAAAAAAAAAAACGCTCGAGGCCCTACTTTGACAGCCCTACTCTGACATAGACAATTGACTTTCCCCACACCGATTCTTATGCAATGAGCCGTAATAAGCCAAAATTGTCTGCTCGCGATTTTATTTCCCGCCACTTTAAAATCCTGGCGCCGTTTCCTTGCATGTCGGGCATGTCCTCAGTGCCCACTCTAAATCATATACAACACCATTTTTTTTCTCCAATGACTTTACGCGTATTATAAGCAGCCACAAAACAACTAGCTTGAGGCTCCGTCTCATGAATCGGGCGTTCTACAGCTTATTAGCTCGTTATAAATTGAAATGGTGACCGCATGCTGCTCGCGCCACTGGCCGGGAGAAAAAAATACCTCAGCACACCCGGGCGTCGTGAGGATTACCCCAGACTAGTCATTGCCTGAATAGGAAATCCAGAGGATCATTACATTGCCAAGAGGAATGGGGGGGAAAAAATGTTCCTGGAGCCAAGTGATTAATCCCGCACGCTAGAAACAGGCAAGGTACGGGCGACGAAATGAACACTCATGTCAAAAAATGCAGAGGAAAAAGTTCATAGCGCTATCCAACACGAAGATTGCAGATGCAGACAGGTCATCATCATAGTGCTGTCATGGGAACAACGATTGAGCAGTCAGACAACGCCCGCGCCCGTGGCGTCACTGAAGGTTAAGGTAAGGCGCTGCTGCATCTGACCCATACCACTAGGGATAGAGATGTAAGATCTGGGAAGAAGTACTGCTCCTGGCTGTTGTTTTCTGTGTTTTCTTCCACAACCAGCAATCCGCAATACATGTATGTATACAACCCAGCTTAGGCGAGGTCGCGATGCTCACAAACAAAATTCCAGTACTGCTGAGACAGTGTCAGCGAGCTACGGATCGAAAAGGATTCCATAGCATCTGCAGTCATGCCAATAACGAACATAATACATACACTTGCGATGTGAAAGGCTGCTTGAACAAGTTCACAGTTTGCCAGCCCCACCTGCATGGCAGTCAGGACAATGCCGATCCACACCATTGCACTGGCGAGGCAAGCAAAGGGATGGTTGGAAAACGGTACCGATTCCAGACAGCCGTTTTCCCATGCATCGGCATTCGTACCGGGGCATTGGACTTGTACAGACGACTCAGACGCAGCTGCCCGTTGATAAGACGTCGCTCGAAGTCCACGCGAGCAAGCTGGTCACCCAGGGAACTAGCCGCAACTTGTTATCTGCATCGGCGCGGGCAGCATAGCCCATTTAGCACCGAGAGGAATACCATGCCTCGCCCGTTGACTCCGTCGGCGGGGTATTTACAGGACGACCAAAGACGCGATCGGGATACGCCATAGCACGAATTCTTTCTTTTTATTTCTTGTGTATTTTGGTTTTCTTCCTGTGCGTGCCGGAGAAGCCCTGGTAAAATTTGTTCAAAGACTATGCATATTTTGGCTTACGTGTCGGAGCAGCGCAGTAAGGTTTGCGCATCGACTATGCGGAACTTTCTCCACAGCTTCAAGCGCCCGCGGAGGTCCGTGGTATTATTTACGGGGAACATCCGCTAGAGAAACGACTTCTCTCACGATTTCTCCGCACTTTCAGAAACCGTGCGCGGCCGAGAGCTCCACGACATTTGTGGGCCAGTTTGACGGTATTTGACATTCACATATTCGCTGATGATTGAGGCAAATGCCGCGGAACGGCAGTTGTGCTCCATTCACGGACAAGGATTATAGACCACAAACGTTCATTTGATTTCAAATGATCAAATTCGTAGAATGCTAACCGTATAAATAGTCGTTCGGTCATGTTAGGCATGATCTATTAAGTTTGACTGACGCAAAATATCGACACTTCACAGTCACCACAAGAGACCCCTCTAACCTTCCCAAACTCACTACTTTACGAGAACGTTTTATTAATCATGGTATATTACAAGAAGATCCTTATGGTTTCGTCCTTGGCAACCGCCGCAACCGCCGCGGTGCTGGATGCTTTCATACCCGCGCCGATGCAGCTGGACGTGCCCAACGTCTCGGCTAACTCACCGGGAGACGAGATCCTTAAAGCCTGCGAGAACGATATCAAGGGTATCAACAAGGGCTTCGACGAATTCGGGAATAAAGTCAAAGCCTGGCAAGGCGGTATCATTGGCGCACTGCCTCAAATACCCGGTGTTGTCCAAGCCGCACTCTCACTCGTTCTAGGGGGGATTCATTCCTCTTTTCTCCCTGACCCGGTGCCTCTAGATGGCTTCAAGGAGATCAGCGACCTCGTGCACCGAACACTTGCGGTGGACAACCTAATCGTGCTACAGAACGTCGTGGACAAGAAGCCACAGTACGACGCTATTGGCATCAGCCCTTTCCTGGAGCTGGGTTTCCTCGTCGGCAAACAACTTCATTTGCTATTCGCCAATAACATTCTTAACAGAGTGCCTCCTGAAGCGCAGGGAGACTTGGTCGCTGGTGCACATAAAGATATCGATGGGATCACATTTGCCTTCGACAAGGCAATTGCGGCGTATAAATGAGGCCAGTGATTAGATAGCGATTTGGGCTCGGGTTAGATAGACAGGCAGACAGACAGAAAGGGAAAAAAAATGGCAGAAGAGAAGTCAACGATTACTTGCCGGCAAGACTTTGCCTCAGGGCAATAGACCGAGAGTTCTCGGAGCTTTTCCCAGAGTCTAGGAAATACGAGAAAAATGTATCCAAGGTTTTCTCAGGCAAGAGATACCTAAAGTGTCACATAATCAAGGTTCACCCAGAGCATAGCAACATAGGTAAGGGAGAAGATACAAATACAATCGACGGGAAACCACGCGCCCAATTTGTGGCAATACGATTAAGAAAGGCCTCTGTCCACAAGCACCATATTTAGAGGAGTAGTTATTTTATATTTTTATCAATTTATTCTGTTTTGTTATGGGAACCTTCTTGCAACAGGCTCTTTGTTACACCTTAAAAGGGCTACCTTTGGATGGTATAAGTGATGTAAAGATGATGTATTGATAGCTAGGAATTGCCTGCTAGAAGCTACTTTTGACCTACAGGCTGGCAGAAGGTCACGTGTGGCTAGCAGCTGCCTAGCAGCCAATTCGCATATGTAACACTCTCCCTGGCCGAGAAGCGGGGGTTGCCGAGAAGGGGGTGGTTGACGTTACTACTTACGGAAGTGCCGACCTTGCAACCAGCTCTCATGCCGCACAACGGTAGGGTTCTTTGCAGAGTGCTGAAGTCGGGCGAGTGGCTAGCGGTCTAGCCTGATCGGAAGCTGTTCCCCACGAGAGCGAAAACCGGTGGAACTACGTGTATGTAGAATGGCGATTCTCGGCGCAGGATATTTCCAGATGTACCTACATTGGATGAGGATGCTGGGCGTTTGATGGCTTTGGAACAGGGAATGGTGACAGAGCTAGAGAAGTAACAGTAAAAGAGCATTCAGCCAGTCTATTTGCGCCCTTGTTCCCCTGTCGCCTTTCGTCCATGACTCCTTTGCGTTATTGTGCCCCCATCCTGGTCAGAAGCTCTGGCTCCTTCCGATTGTCCAATTCTTCATCCGTCCGTTATTGCCAATTTTAATTCCTCCAAGGCGCGCCTGGGAGGACAACGCTTTGAACTAAGAATAGATCACATACTTGAGCTGCGTCAGCTTTTCTTATTCTGCAGACATGAGAGCTACAGGATCGGTCGTGGCACCTGAGCTTGAAACATGTGGTGCTTTGGGGTGGAATTCTGATGAAATGAATGCCACGGACTCATCTAATGCAAGACAATCCAACGCCGCGTTGAATATTGTTGCAGATCTACGCATACGCATACTGCCCGCAAGCTTTATATCATCACAGTCATCTCAAAAAATTGCTTGATGTCAGCACTTACACAATTGATCATGAGGATGCCAGAGACCATGGCGGAAGAGATTAAGAGCTGGTCATGAGACAAGCCGGAAGGCATATGCACTCTCCCGGCGATGAGACGAAGATATAGTAGATTACTCCGGAATATAATGAAGTGAGAGTGTTTCTGCTGCCGCGGCCGTATTAAGCCATTACGTGCGATGTTCTTGTGAGGTGATGTCCATTCACTACACTTACAATACAACACAACTTGCGACGACTGCGTGTCTTAATGCGCGTTGTGTCAACCATGGTGTTTCATCTCCATCTGCTGTCTGAAGTGACTTCGAAGTATTGGCTTATCAGTAGATAAAATTCACATATGATTAGATAGGTCTCGATTTGCGTTAATTTTTCTGCCTTGGTGACCATCTTCACTTCTCAGGCGGGAGCGCGTTTCCAATCGCCGAAGCTCAGTTTGCAGCAGCCAGTAAGGATTTGTGACCTCGAGACTGTTACTTTAGTACCATGCACAACGATAAGTTGGAGGGTAGTGTTGAAACCAAACGCTTGTGGTGAGAGATATTAAAAACGAAATATGTCATTTATAATCTTCCTACAAATCTTAAATGTCACTCGCCAACGTCTCATTCATTTTATGACTGGCGCACATATGCCAACAACGTCATACGCTGGGAAGCGGCGGATACGCGAAAGGACCCGCCTCCCCTGGGAGTGGACATGGGTTCATGAGGACAGACAGCTGGAACCGGAGACTTTCAAGGCTCTCGTTCACCCTAAATGCAGGATTAGCGATTGAAGTGAAAATGTACGTGGCACACTTCGCGTGGAGAAACAATCGGCCAAGCTCAGCGAAGGCGTTGCATTAAGTTGGTGACATCTTCAAGAAATTTTTGTCACCATACATTTCAGAGCGCCTGCAAAAAAAGTCCAATTTGTTGATCATGAATATCAGTTAGATCAAGACTGGAGTTAGGTCGGCTTTATATATGATACACTCCCAAGCTGAAAGACGGCCTCCCGATGTCATGCAACACGAAATTCCACTCCACCACTCCACCACACGCCCCAGGTCGAACTCTACTTTCAAGCTATCCCTCATTTGGATTCTATAGTAATTAATACCTCCCAAAATTCTCTGTATTTATGGATAAAATGCTTGAACAATCCCGATGTGACGACAACGAGAATCACCTGCTGGACGACATGAGGCATGTCGGGTACGGCGCTGACACGGGCGATGATATGTACCAATACGCCAATCGGGGTTACTGGGTCAGCGCTCTTGGTCGCGATACAGCCAGGTGACGCATGTCGGAAAGGACCTGGCAGGCGAGGATAACGACATGCAGTGTTTCTTGCTTGGTCCTGTCGCTGCTCCCGGGCCGCAAGTATCATGGCGACATGGACTGATGCCTCTGTTTCGGCCATCTCATCGGATTTGTTTTGCCGCTCCTTTTTTGGTGTCTGCACGTCATGGCTGGCTGACGATAGCCACGTACTACACTGCCCCTGCGGCTCCATCCCACACTCAATTCATAAGAGTAATACTTGCTGTGGCATGTCTGATAGTCGGAAGAAGAGCATAGACAGCATTATTATTTAACCTGAGTTCCAATTGCGACTATCTCTCTGTCTGCCAGACAAGATTCAAGTGTTTGACAGCTGCAAAGGCTCGACGACTGATCTCTGCCACAGTGGCCCCAGTGGACCACGCCTCAAATATCTGGATGCATGCCTACATGGCACGAACAAGTTGAATTGCAACTTCTGAAGGAAATCCACACTCATAAAGCTTAGAGGTCAAACGTCTCCCTCACGATCGTTGGTCAGATCGACTGTATCTCTCTAAATCCTCGTATTCTAGAATTACCGCATTTCTTCATTTTGCATTGAACAAACACCAATTTTCGTGCGAAGTAGCATCCTGATCTCCTCCACACTTTTTTCTCGTAGTGAATTGCATCTTTGTTTCCCGAATGGATACAACAGTAAAGTCTCACCTCGCTGGATAAAGCTCTCAAATGCTAAATGATCGTGGCATAGAATTATATCAACCTCCTGCTGTATCTGCTCACAGAATTTGTCGAGGGGCAAGTCGTTGACGTCGTCACCAAAGGGATTCTCTATCTCACAGCCAATAATAGTAATGCTAAGCATTATATATGCTGCAAAAAGGGTGGCTGGTATAGCTACCCATCCGAGGTAATCGGTGAGTTGGAAAGGTAGGAGTAGAACGTAAACCCACGTAATTTGAGAGATTGCGATAGAGTATGCAATCGGGAGTGGTGTATTGAGTACACGATCAGTGCCGCTGAGAATATCGTGAAGCTGAGAAAATAGTGCCATAGTATTTGTTTGGTAACCGGGAGCTTTAAATGTACCGTTGTTGATTATTGACCGGATGTATGCCGAACAGTGGCCTAGGATCTCTAACGGTATATTGCCCAATGGCTTCTTTGGGTTTTTGATAAACCTTCGAGGGTTTGGTTTCGTCATTGGCAATCCGAGGACTCGGCCGACTCGTGTCCACATCGACGGGTCCTCCTGATCCTGCCTTTCCGCATCTTGAGCAAGGATGTCGAGATGGCTAATCCGCGTACTTAGGTCGTCGTAGTATGTAAAAGGCTCGAAACGTAGCCGGTGCTTCAGTGAAACGGCGAAGGTTACAAGCATATTGCAAAAAGCAACTTTGCCAAGTAGATCCTCCTTGGCAAACTCCGGTCGTTCTTCAGCGTGAATCCAAACAAGCCTGGCAAGACTCTGCGTCACTTGTGATAGTTGCGCCCAGTATTTGCGCCCTTCATTATATCTCTCATAAGCAGTGGAGCTACGGAAAGAAAGCGCCAAAGCGACAACAAAGCCCAACACTGTTAAGAGCAGATAATGTATGCCAACTGGATGTTGTTAGATCTGACCAAGTGAAGATCGAAGGGCGACGCACTGTCATACACAAGCATAGATATGCAGGTGACCGAGGCACTCCATATTCCTACCAAGACAAGCGGTAGCACCATTTTTGGTGCGACACTCCCATGCAAGCGAAAGAAAGTTGGCCATTTGGAGTGGTGACTCAGGTCAAGTGGCCCAGTCTAGCATCAATTAGCGCCTATTTGCGTGTGTACGCACTTCATCGAGGAAAGGGGGTGACGAAGACTATACGTACAAAATAGTAGTTGATGTCGAGAAGACCCTCATGGTTACCAACTTTGGCCACTGAGGGGCGTATCTCACTGGCGAGGCTTCCCGAGCCTCTCGACTCAGAGTCGACATTACCTTTGCCAACCATAACGCCAGTGCAAGGTTATCTTACTCAAAATTTGTCAATTGTCGCTTCCCATCCACAACAGCGAGAGTGTTCGAAGTATGGCTCGACTGGGCACGATCGGACTTGAGTGCAGTGCCACACATAAGCACCGCAACTGCTGGTGCAGAAACAAAATTGGTGCTTCTTGCCATGCTCTCAAAGAAATGCTTTGAGGTGTGGATAAGGAAGGTTGCCGAACGTACTTTCTGCCGCTAAACGTCAAAGCGAGAAAGTCAAAGTTGGCGGGGGTCGGGGACCTCGAGACATAATGTCAAGTAGCAGGAGTGTGTTATTCTGACAGGTATTTTGCCCCAACCCACGTACCCACTCCCATCAGTTGTCCGGTGTCTGTTACTAACGTTAGTCATGGAACGATTGAGTTGATTGAAGGGAAAGCTGTTCTAGGAGGCCCCCGGCTGCTGGCGACACCCTTAGGGATGCCTCCCACAAAAGGCCGAAAAACACACACTAAGTAAGTTAATAACCCCTATTGCGGGCCTCTAGCCACGAACCTGTCTTCTGACGTGCACCCCGCCTGACATCCGGAACCTGCCGGTATGCCTCACTACGGCCTCTTTCCCTCGACCGCAGACCTCTCTGTGACTAACAATTGCCCTGCGTGACATGTACTGCTCCGTATGGCCAGGTTGTGCCCTGCAAGGGCATTGAGACTGAGCGTATTACCCAAGTTCAACACGCTAACCGATCACTCAGTTTATAAGGGTAGAGGCAAAAAAGCAAAACAGAAAAAAGAACCCTGACCAAGGGACACTCAAGGCTATACCAGACTAAGGAAGCTCCTAGCGTATGAAGTGCACTAACGAAATGAAGCTCGGGAAATATGCACCTGTAAAGCAACAAAGGATAGGCAAGTTGGAGCGTTCCAATAACTGGGGAGATTTAGCGCCTTTCCCTGCGAAGCCATAGTGGTCCAATCGAATTGACCCAAACTTTCCTACTGTGGGACTTAAGCCTGAACCAATTTGAGTTTCGACCTCGCAAGCTGATTACTTTTAACGAGTACCTTAAACTGTCTTAGCGCAAGTGTCTGTTAAATACGGAATAGTGCACGATCTACGGTTCGCAAACGGCATGATGGGCAGCTGTGCATCAAAGCAAGCAGGGACGCGTGGCTTTGCTTTACGATTCCTCGGCACCCGATATGCGCTAGTTAAGCATCACTATAGCCCGAGGATTCCGATATCCGGGAGAGAAAGAGATGGGGTACAAGACACCGAGTGTCTTTGTTGTGAGGTTTTTGGGTTTCTTTCTGAGGGAGGAGAGGAAGGCGCGGCCAAACCTACTTTAACAAAAGGTACATGTTCGAATTCCCACTCTACAAAGCAACAGGCGGTAAGATGTCAGGTCTTGTTGTTGTTGTTGTTGTATTTTTCGTCCAGCGGCCATAGGCCGCTCCGGTCCCCTAACTAAAGAGAGGCACAGGGCGTGCCGGGTCAGCTATCTGTCTACGTAAATCAACGTCGCACGTGATTGGCCAGGTCTACTAGTGGGGCTATCCGAATATAGTATTTCCACCAGCTCCTCCTTTCCAACGTAAACAAACCACCATCCAGCATGGCATCAGCTCAAAGGCACCCACCGTTAGGCCCTTCGCCCGTCAGCGGGCTACAGGATTACGAAAAGGGTCACAAGAGTCGCCGGTTATGTGGTGGGGACCGGGAGAAACCCTATACGGGGGCTGCACATGGCGGCCAGAGGGTGAACCAGCCAGCCATAGGATGCTGTAGCATCCTATGGCTGGTCAGGTCCAAAGAAGAAGAAACATGGGAAAAGAAAATGAAAAGAAAAGAGTGCTAGGCACTCTATCGCGCCTATTCAGGTGGTTCAATGCCGTGGGCAGATTTTGTTGAAGAAGCTCGTTTTGGCTACGAGTTCGGTAAACTTTGGGAAGTCGCGGCCCAATATACGTGAAATGATCGCGTTTGGGTCCATTGTTAACCTGATGCGCTGCTCTAGCGGTACTTTTCGACAGAAAAAGATATAATTCTCGGACTTACGGCGCCCACAGGAGCTGGTGATTCACACGTCGTCGTGGTTAAATCTCTCATAATAGTCAGCAAGTCACCATAGTGTGATCTTACAGCTAAGAGGTAGTGCAAGCACGCCCTTACAAGCCTAAGCTCTAGAGGACACTTGTTTATTGCCTAGAGGTTAAGGAGCCTATACCTATCTGGTGCCATATCCTACCACCACGATGCAAATACGTCTCTTAGCTATTGTCTTGCGACCTTACACAGAAATGCCAGGTCAGAGGTACCCTCAAAAGGGGCGGGCAGGGAGCATCCTACTTTAGCCAGTGCGTCAGCTTCTTCATTACCTAGTATCTTTATATGGCCAGGTATCTAGCGAACTTATATTACGCCATACGCTAATACAAGAGCCTAAAACTCTAGGAACACAGCTTAGGATAAATCGGAGGCCGTGCCGCGCAGGCAGGCCACAGCTACTAAATTATCTAGGCAGACCACAATCTCGTAAGTTAGCGCATCCGGGATATCCAGGGCGGCCTTCAGTACTTCCAAAGCACCGGTCGCCTCAGCGTCAAATACTTCAGCTAGACCTAGGCGGCCGGAGCCACTTTTAGTCGGGCGGTTCATTCTATATACAGCATATCCGTAGCCAGCTAAGCCATTCTCAGAGAGCGAGCCATCCGAATACACAACAAGGGTGGACGATAGAGCTATACTAAGCCAGAGTTAGAACTCAGTGGCGGTTTCTTCTTTCGATAAAGTCTATAGAGGGCACTTAAAATACTCAAATCTCAGTGCTAGCAGTAGCGGCCGTTCGCATCGCAGAAGGAGTTGGTCGGTTCTGCGCAGCCGGGTGGGGAATTGTCTCTGGTCTGGTTGAAATCGCCGTTTGATGAGTGGGTTTATTGTGCGCGGGGGTAGCTGTCTGGTGCGTTGTGCTACGGGGTGAGTTTTGTCAAGTGACTGAGGCGCGCGGCAAATCTTAGCTTGGCTAAGGTTGAAGATAGCAGGGTGCCAACGCCATGCAGGAGCCGCTCCCCGATCGAACGGTTTGCATCAGCTGGCGACTGGCCACTGTTGAGACACTGTCAACCTAGACTGTCAGCAGGTGGCTGTGGTGCCTGGCCTCCACCAGTTGGCGGCCGGAGCCTGCGGTGAGACAAGTCGACGGTGCTGGCGGCCATAAAAAAACAGAGACAGGGGACCTCACAGGGGACCTCACAGGGGACCTCACAAGGGTATGCTACCGTACTGTTAGTAGGCTGGTATCATGCCTGTACAGAATATAGGTGATTGTCTGCCAGGGAGCCTGAAAAGAGCAAGTTGTTGGGAACCAGGGAGTTGGGGCGGCAAGGGTATTTTGAAGAATCGAGGATACCGCCAAATCTGGGTGTGTCGGAGGCAGCCTTGCCCTGCTGCTCCACCATCAGTGTCTGGTAACGGCTCAAGAAGCCCGTCCGAAGTTCATCCACACGCGGAATCAGGTTATCATCCAAACCTGGCGTTACGGCGATCTCGGCTGAAAATCGACATGTCGATTTTCTGTCAATACATATTATACTGTTCGCGCACTGTCGTCAATTTGACTCCCACATTGGGCTTCTGAGGCCATTGTTAGATGGTTGGGTCACTGGCGGGAGGAAGAGTTACAGCTGAAGTTGGCAGGAGCAGGGTCTACAAACATCACCGATTTGGTGGTAAGCCCAATTCTTCGAAATACCCTTGCCCCCCCCCCCCCCACCC
>PHFE01000091.1:914500-930399 GCA_002796755.1 Paracorniculantispora psalliotae
TGAAATATATACACGTAAAAGGAATTGTTTGCATAACGAGAGTCACATCAGCCAATGCATTGATGCGAACTCAGCCTGATGCGCTGGCAATGAGGCGATCACCACAGCGGAGCTACAGGTGGCCGCGGTTCAACTTGTCATATTCTCCAAAATGCAGGTCGCTCATGGCTCTTCTCAAAATTTGGCCCAATTGGTTGACCTAGCCTCTTGTCAGTTTGTACATAGGTATAAAGATGCTTCATGTAGCTTGAAGAAAGACTTACATTCTCCTTTAACATGGAAAAATGATGCCCCTGCATCGCTTCGAACGCAATCGACTGCGTTGCAATCAGGGTATCCCAACCAAGAGCGCCAAAGTCGGTTCGATCCTGAAGCAACCACTCCATCACCGCTGGATCTCCAGGTTCGCATGGCAGACGAAGGCCGTAGGTCTCCCTCATCACGCCGTGACGCGCCCAAATAAGTGTTGTCGACGGTTCTGATCCGGGAGCAAAAGGCAATGGCCTGTATGTATCCAAATTAGACACAGTTGCCTCAAAGTGAGGTATTACCCAGTGCGGTGTTCCGGACGCATTACCCAGCAGACCGATAGTATCGAGGAATTTGAACATCTTCACTGGCATCGGTTGTAGCGCAACGGGACAAGGCGAATCAATCAGCATTAGCCTATCCACTCGCTCACCCTGCTGCTGTAATGTCCATGCAGCCTGATATGCCAGGATTCCTCCTGCTGACCAACCCGCCAAGTTGTAAGGCCCTTTTGGCTGGCGACGGCGCACCTCGGCAAGGTATAGTCCCATCACACCTTCAATTCCAGCTTTCCACTCTTGTGGAATTGTCATGTACGGGCAGTTTAAGCCGAATGCTGCGACATCCCGACCTAGGGATGGTAGCTCAGCGTAAGATGTTGCCGACCCCGACCCATCAGGAAACAGAAACAAGAACATACTAGCCGTCTGCAAATTACCAGAGAGCAGGTACGATATAGCACTGGGGGCCGGGCTTTTGATTCTGGGCTTCGTTTCTGGCGGTGTTTGCGGGTTCGAACTGTCATAGCTGTCTGCGTGTATTCTTGGTTGCCCATGATCAAGTGCAACAGTCCTGCCATTAAAGTCTGGGTCACTGTCACTCGCACTCTGTCGAAGTGATAAACACTCTGACCCTATAGGATCGAGTTTTGACTTAGCATCAGGTTGTGAGGAGCTGGTCTCCGTTTGATTTGACACCATATCGCCCAGAATGTGAGACCTCAGTTCTCCAATTGTCTTCTGTTCCAGAAAAACGCTCGAGCGCAAATCTAAACCGACGTTTTCTCGTAGCTTTGCCAGAATTTCAAGCGACAATAAAGAATCGATGCCGAAGGAGGCCAGCGTGCTGCCATCTGCCAATTCGTGGAGGTCAACGCCGCACTGCGAGGATATGATTAGGAGCACATCGTCGAACACAGATGATCGGCTGTAGGTTTGCGTCATTGTTTTATGTGACTCAGCAGAAGCAGTCACTTCATTTTCCGTGTTGACCCTCCAAGCCCGCTTATTGGTTTCCAAAGCCGTTGCAGTCTTGATTGGCATCGTGTCGTTCGGTGAGCTGTTGGGACTCTTGTCACGAGGCCGAAGAAGTGTGTCAATAATTTTGCGTGAAATCCGCTGGAATTTTATGCGCTTTGCAATTCCAACGACGTTTTCTTCGCCAAATATCCACAAATCACCTTCCATCAGAGTCCCTGATGTGTTTTGCATGCGCGTGTAAGTCGTGTAGGTTATGCCCTGTTTCAGAGTGTCCAGTAATCGAAGTGACCCAAAGCCTTCGGAAATATAGACAAAATTTGCGGTATCAATGGCGTCACTCGCATTTAATACTGCCCCGGTAAGGTGCAGCAAAGTGTCTATCCAGGTTGGCGAAATATGGTGCTTGGAGAGCGGGTCAACAGGTCGCAACACAACCTTTGCGCGAGCCTCGAGCTGGGTACTATCCAGAATAAGCTCTTCAATGCCTTGAAAGTCTTCGTTGTAGTCAACAAAGTTGCTGAAGAGCTTGTATACCAGCTTTCGCTGTATTCGGTGGGCTTTACCCTGTGCTGCCGCTTGCTCCAGGGCGTTTATACGACTCTGGATTAGATAAGACTTCTGTTGGGACTTGACTAGCCACTTATCCACTGATGAGAAGTTTACCTTGCAGGTAGCGTGTATGGTCCTTTGCGACTCATCCGAGAGGCTGGAGGTGTAAAGTTGAACGTAGGTACTCTCCAAGGTACCGGTTGCGGCGATTCGGAAGCGAATATCGCTGACCTCCTCAACAATAAACGGCTTTCCAACAGATAAATCACACAACTCCATTGAAAAGTTACCGTCATTTGGTGACAGGAGGCGCCGGACTCGCTCAGCGACAGTGTAGGTCATATCGCTATACACTGAAGATGAGCATAGAGCAATACCGTTCACTTTGTGGCCTGCAACATGCTTTTGCAGGACGGGTTCCGAAAAATCGGTTTCGCAAAGAATAGATACTTCTCCATTCGAAACGTCTTCGCGGAGAACCTTTTGAACTGAAGTTGTAGATAATGAGGACAACGCCGGGGTTGTCTCCGAAATCTCAGTGGCTGGCTTTAAGCCCTTCGTTAATGTCCAGTCGTGTTCATATTGAATCCAGTAGTTTCTCAGATCCCAACCATAAGCGGGAAGCTCAACTAGTTGGTGACAATCTTCAAAGCTGCGGTGAAACTCTTCCCACTCGATCTTGAAACCTCGATCGTGTAGCTCGGAAACCGTCTCCGACAATGTCTGCCATGCATCATAGTTCTTATCAAAAGACTTCATGCATACAGCCCCCTGACCGATGTTATGCTGGATCAGCTTGATACAAGCCGGTTGAGGTCCAATTTCCAACCACAGTGTATCTGCAGCCCACTCCGTTTGCCCCTTCATGCTTGAGAACAATTGCCGAAATTGAACGGGATTTCGCGCATGCCTGCAGATATACTCTGCATTTAGCTCCTTGGTATCTGTGTCGACTATCTTTCCAAGAACCGCTGACAGAATAGGTATTGTGGGCTTTTTTAGCCGAATGTTGGTTGCTGCTTTCCGTAGATCCATCAAAATCGGGTCAACCTGCGAAGTGTGGTACGCATAAAGCGTAGGCAAACTTGCACAGCGAAGCCCCTCAGCCTTCAGCTGTGCAATGCAGTCCTCCAACTCCCTCCTTGGTCCTCCAATAACAACCGTTTGAGGTCCATTATCACAGGAAACTTCAAGAGAGCCGCGCAGTTTCGGTGTCAGCACAGACGCACACTCGCTAATAATGGCCATACCGTGGCTTCCGACAGAGCAAACGTCTTCCATAAGTTTTGATCTTTGACCAACAATGTAAATCATATCGGAAGCAGACAATACGCCAGCAACGACAAGGGCAGGATACTCTCCGAGGCTGTGTCCCACAACGGCCTTTGGCTTTATACCCCAAGACTGCCACAAATTTGCCAACGCGACCTGCACCGCAACCTGCCCCACTTGAATGACTACGGCTGACAGCGAGGCTATGTCGCCAGTAGTATTGGTAACCAGTGGCAGAAAGGATGGCAATCCATGACCCTGAGCAATGGAATCGTATGTGAACAGGTCCCTTCTAAACGAGTGGCAAGTGTCGAACAAAGCTTTCCCAACACCCATATATAACGAGCCTTGGCCTGTAAAAGAAAATATGACGCCTTCTAGACGGGCTGGATGTGGTTCGAACGAAGCGTCCTGAAATGCGCCAAGCTTGGTCACTGCTTCTTCGAGAGTTGTAACTGCGAATGACTTCCGCAACGAATGAGATATTCGTCTTGCAGTGAGCGTGTAAGCCAAATTTGGGAGTGTCAGATCCTGGCTTCCCTTGATATGGTTTACCAGACGTTTGATATTCTGTTGCATAGATCGAATTGTCTTGGCCGTTACTGTAATGATTTGAGCTGCCCTGGGATCCGTCCTGAGACGGCGGTCGACGATTTGCTCCCGGAGGATCATAGCAGTGTTTCCTCCTGCAGCACTAAAGTTGTTTAGAAATGCTGTTCTTGGTGTTGCGGCGTCTCGCCGTCGCCATATTGCTCCATGGAGCGGAATCGATAAGTGTCTTGTTTCAAGATCAGATGGCAGGGCAGGATTCAGACGTCCTTTAATCCCAATATGCCGTGGAATTGCACCTTTTCGCATCATCTGTAGAACCTTGATAAAGGACACTATGCCAGCCGCGGCCTCAGCATGACCGAAGTTTGCCTTTGCAGAGCCTACATATACCGGTAGCTTCCGTGGCGAGCGATCGCGCGGTGCGAAAACATCTGAAACAGACGTCATTTCATGAAAGTCGCCAGCTTGGGTGCCGGTTCCATGCATCTCCACATAATCGATCTCATATGGGTCAACACCATTGTTGTCCAAAAGGGACTGGTATAGGGCTTGTTGTGTTGCTGCGTGGGGGTGTGTGATAGAAAGTGCGTGTGCAGAGTGGTTTGTTTTGATTCCGAGAATGACACCGATAATGTTATCATTGTCGGCTTCGGCATCTTCTAGCCGTTTTAAAACGATGCTTCCAACACCGTCCGCGCGACAGTATCCGTCTGCACTGGCATCAAAAGTCTTGCACGAGCCAGTGGGAGACAAGAAATGTCCCTCACTAAGACCTGCATAGATGTCAGGATTAGTGAGGATATTTGCACCACCAGCAATTGCCGTATCGCAGTCTCCGGCCCAAAGTGCATTGCATGCGGTATGAATGGCGGCGAAGCTGGAGCTGCAAGCAGTGTCGACACTGAAGCTTGGACCGCTAAATTTGAGATGATAATTTATCCGTCCTGGACCAAAGGCTCGAATGCCACCGGGAATGAAGTGTGTGTTGATGTGTTGTGAAGAGTTGACCTCCCGCCAGTCGTCACTCGCTTGTCCATAAAATGTCCCAACCCTATCCTCACGACTTGACGGAGTGCGGTTTGGAACGAAGCCGGACATTTCAAGTGCTTCATAAGCGGTTAAAATGATCAAACGCTGAGCTGGGTCGGTTTGCTCGGCTTCTTTCGGGGACATGTTGAAAAAACGCGTATCAAACAAACCGGGTTGCCTGATGAAGCAGCCATGTGAAGCCTTAGACGTGTTCCTTCCTTCTCCTGTGGGGTCAGAGTGCGTGTTGATGTTGAACCTCTCAGGTGGTACCTTGCGGTGAACGTCTCTTCCCGCTTGTAATATTTGCCACAACTCCTCGGTGTCTTCTGCTTCCGGAAACCGTCCTGACATTCCGATAACAGCGATAGCAGCCTTGCCGGGAGTTACAACTGGTGCCGGGGCTACGGCAGACAAATCGATTACCTCGATGTGACGGGGAGGGCCAGAACAAATTTGGTGCAAGACTTCCTCCAAGAAGCTCCCGTGATCGAAACTCATAACTTTCACGTTGTTTTCATGGACAGCTGCAGCGAGATCTTTTGACATTTGTCCCTGATTTGAGACGCAACAAAGAACCTCGAGTGCGGCAATTTGAATCGGTGAACTTCTTGTGAGGTCAACTAGGTCCCGTTCGAGAAATAAACTCGGGGCATGTAAGGGTCCTATGCCTGTTTCAATTGCATGGACCAAGCCAAGATCTCTGCGTAACGACTCAAGCTCATTGAGCGGCCCAGATATAGTTGTTGAACCAGTCCGAACTGCACTGACGTAGCATGCACAGCCACGGTAAGCCAACTTAAGAGTCAGTTTCAGATTATTGCAAGCCATATTGGTGTAAGGTAATCATTTACCTTCTCTTCGAAAAATTTTAACGCATCCTGTGCATCCTCCAGACTCCCTTCATGTTGAATAGAGGCCCATGGTGCGGTTCCATCATGTAGGATTGATGTCGATTTGTGTTGTCCCGCCATACCAACTCGGAAGCTCGCTGATATTGCATTGCTAGAAGTTGATACCAGGTCATGGACGCTGTTGGAGTTTTTAATGGCTGCTGAGGTTATAGCTCCAATTCCCCAGCCAGCTGCAAAAGTTCGCGGCAATTCCTCGGTGCAAAACAGGTTTTTGTTTTCAGTATAACTAAAATCAATTAGATTGATCCGTTAAAGCAAATTGATAGGTACATACGACACATAGGATATCAGCTGGCTTGTGCAGAGAAGTGCACACCTGACAGATATAGGGCACACTTGCGGATTGCGTGCAATACAGCCAAGAAGTTCGTTAAGGGTAACAAAGTTCCACAGTGTGTTTGTCCGTAAAAGGGCAGTGCGAGATATTTCAGTTCGAATCACTCGAGCGGCCGCGCTTTTTAACGAATCTGACAGCGGACTTGTGTATCCGTTGATGATACGCAGTACTGTGTCAATCCAGTGGCATCCTGGTTCTTCAAAGACAAAGATGGCTGTGGCGCTCATGATTAGGTAGCAGTTTTTGAGTAATGAAAGATGGTAAGAAGTGGTGTTGAATGTTGAGACCTAATAAGAACACTTCATAATCCGACAGATTATATTTAAACTGTCCTCTGTGATAAATCGCTCAAACGGAGAGGTGGCAGTAAAGTAGCAATATAAGTGAGTAAATGTGCGAGAAGTCTCTATTGTACTAGTAAGTACTTGACTGTTGAAGCAATGGCCATTTATATCCAGTGTTTTCTGGCTGAGAGCTGTGTTATTATGGTGCTTGATTACAGTAATTGGGGCTGAGCCTCAGTGCGATAACGCTCAAGGTCAAGGAGCAGAGAACACGGACACTGAAAGCCTAGTAACCTAGATTTGAAGAATTTAGTATGTCTGCGATAAAGTGTAAGAATAGTAAATTCCACACATTCAACTGCCGAATCTTTTCATCTGCCGAAGACGTCAGCATCGCGCCTATACCTGCGCCTCACCCACGAGATTGAATTGAGTTGCAGTGTCATCCCAGTGCCCTCTTGGTTGCTGAGAGACATTTCCTCGGGTGCCGATTTTAGTTTACAAACGTATAGAAATTCAGCCTCGATAGTTTTTGGCCTTTTGGACAGGTTCGGGGCCGAGGGCGCCGGGACTAATATAGCGCAATCTGGTACTGAATGTTCTCTTGTTGAGGGAGCTTTGGGGTGATGTTTTGACAGAGCTGCGGGTCTGCCAGAGAAAGGGTAGATTGCGTCAGCTAGAAAACAGTGACTGGAGAGCGCACAAGAACACACTGGATGTACTTTATGAGGAGGTAAGTGGGCGATATCTGCGAGAGGGTTGAAGTGAGAGAAGCAAAAATGGCTCGGTTAGGTGGGTGACGCGTTTCGGTGGTCAGCACCCTGTAGGCATTCGTCACCACAATGTGTGCGCTTTGTCTATCCCTCCACGCCCAGGAGAATACGCCTAGAAAGGTGTGCGAGGTGGCACTCGCACGGTCATCCCCAGAACGGTACAGTTTGCGATCGGAAACGGTGGCCGGTGGTCGGAAAAGCAGATCCTCGGATCCCCGGCCTCCGGTTGCTGTGCCTCCGAGTTGAATGCTTCATTGCTCAATTCACAGCACAAGCTGGCGCAGACTAACCGAATCCGGGCTTTGTTGCGACCTCTGCAGAGACACCCCATTTCATCGCGCAATGTCTTAGGCTCTATACACCTCTACTCTTCACAATGCTCGGTGCCTACGTTTCTCTCCGAAACGGATTGTCATGCTTCTTCTCGGACCCTGATCAGCTACTCTCCTTACAACTGCAAAATGCCCTTCATTCAAACTCACAACCGCACATGCAGCTTGACATACTTCACGGCGAACTTACATGACCCGGCCTGCATCATCGCTGCACCCTAACACGCGACATGTCTCGCCGCGCGCCACGTCTCTCCATTACAACATCCATGCCGCCACAGCATCACAGCACTCCCTGGAACAATCTAGACCACACCGAAACCTAGATCCCAAACTCGCAAAACCAAACTCCAAGTTCTCATTATCACTCTCATCCGGGGCAAGACGCAGAAAATATATCACAGCTCCTAACCTTCTATAGCTCTATTTTAGTAATACTGTGATGCGGGAAAAACGACACCAGAGGCGCAGTACAGGGTAATTCCCTAGACAAGCCGAAGTCATGATCGCTCCCAGCCACACAAAATCCCAATACTCAAAAGCAAAGGGAGACCGGCCCAAAAGAGGAAAAGCAACAATTATTCCGTGTAATCATACGGAATATAGTCGATCAGGCAACTATTAACGTACACTAGCACGTTAGTTAAGGGGTTAGTTGCTGACGGCCTTCGAGGCTAGTATCAACATCAACATCGCGGACGAAGTAGAAAGTACCTTATAGAGGGCTTTTTCCGTATAATCACAGATAAATCTTTAGAAAGATAAAAATAAAAGGAGCAAGAAAAGTTATTAATTACTATCTACTAGCGAAAATCTGATTTTGTGCCTCTTAAGGTCCAGGGGCGGCCCCTACCCTCTTTAGGCTACAATCTGCTAGGCCAATTCCCCCTATCTCAATACTATTACCTTTTAAGCATAAATACTTAATTAAAATTATAATTCTTATAATATATAATATTAAATTATAAAAAAAAACTATTATAATAACTAATATTATTTATAATAAAATATTTAATAAAGCTTTTTATTATAATTAAATTAATAATATATATTATTTTTTTAATATATAATATTTTTATAATATTTTATATTATAATATTTATATAATTTTTAATTTTAATAAAATATAATTAATTTTATTAATTTTATAATAATAATGAGATGGGGGGAATTGGCCCAGCAGACTATAGCCCAGAGAGGGCAGGGACTACCCCAGGGCCCAAGAGGGCATAAAATCAGATTTTCGCTAGCAGACAATAAAAATAACAACTTTTTTTACTCCTTTTATATTTATCTTTTGAAGATTTGTCTATAATCACACAGAAAAAGCCCTCTATAAGGCACTTACCACTTCGTCCACAATGTCAATGTTAATACCGGCCTCGAAGGCCATCAACACCTAACCCCTCAACCAACGCACTAGCATACATCAATAGTTGTTTGATTGACTATATTCTGTATGATCACACGGAATAATTGTTACTCCTCCTCTTTTAGGCCAGTCTCCCCTTTACTTTTGAGTTTTAGGATTTTGTGTGGCTAGGAGCGATTATGACTTCGGCTTGTCCAGGGATTTACCCTGTACTGCACCTCTAGTGTTGTTTTTCCCACTTCACAATAAGGTATATATTATTATTAAATTAAATATAAATAAATATAATAAAAATAAATAAATATTAAATAAATATATAGTTATATTAATAATTTAAGAATAAAAATATTAAAGGATTTTTAAGTTATATTAAAAGAGTAATTAAAAGTAATTAAGATATTTAAGGGGTTAAAAAAGATATTATAATATCCTTTCTTATAATATCTTATAAATTATAAGAAGGTAGAGATAAGGAGGTATAAGATAGCTAAGCTTATAGATATATTGGCTAACGGAGAGACGTGGTAACAGGCGCGCTTGCTGAGCTGTTACTGTTCATTTTTATTAAAACTCTGCTTAATGACTGGGTACATGATTAAAATACTCTGGCTGCTCTACAACTC
Organism: Paracorniculantispora psalliotae; assembly: GCA_002796755.1. Taxonomy (NCBI): domain Eukaryota; kingdom Fungi; phylum Ascomycota; class Sordariomycetes; order Hypocreales; family Cordycipitaceae; genus Paracorniculantispora; species Paracorniculantispora psalliotae. The sequence goes on from PHFE01000091.1 coordinate 924,043, forward strand.
ACTGCCTGTGATATATGATCGCTGACCGGAGCTCGGTGCCTAGTATAGCTTTTTGCATACAAAACACGTCCTGAGCCTGCCCCGCATTCATAAATTGATTCATTTTTTCTTTTTCGTCTTTTTCTTTCTAGTCACGAACTCGCTAACTGTAATCTGTGACGTGTCGGCTGTGTTTTACTTCTGACCTGTCAACTCTTGCGCTGCCCTCACGTCCCTTTTGGCGAGCCCGTGAGGTTTTTTCTGCATTGGCGGTATGGCGGTCGGGGCACGGATTCCCATCGGGGTTTGCGTCTGGGGCTGGACCCAGTACAATCCTCGCAGGGCCGCGTCGAGCTTGAGCGGCATCCCCTCATATACCGAGGAGTTGTTACGTCGTATTATTATTAGGGTCTCGAGTCACCATACTGTGGTAGCTTTTCTGTGATGCAACTGTAGGATGGTGCCTGTCGACAGCTGAAGAGCTGAACAGGGACGTTGACGAATGCAGGCTTCTAGATCCATAGTTAGTGTTTACGCTCGTTGATTTAAGCTTCACCTTGGCTATGCGTTTTAGTTTTCGATGCGAACGATGGTCCTTGTGACGTACATTCCTGAATCAGAGGCCTCGGGCACTATATTCCTCGCATGCCGACAGTGGACCCTTACCCCCTTGGAACTCGAATCCCGTTTTTCACGTAGATTAGTTATAGGTCCCATCGCAATGGCCACAAGATTAGAGTTTGCTACAGCACAATTATAAAGAGTAGCTGTTGCGCCTCTGAGTTATTAGACCTCTTAATTTTTTGGGGTTTTCTCTAGGAGAAAGGGAGTTAATTATTCCTTAACTTATAATAAAACATTATTGTGTTGGGGAAAGAGACGTTGCTTGCAGAGCTGCCCGTGGGCTCGTGTCGGCGCAGAAGCCGCCGGGTGCTGCAGGGTAACCTAGAAAAATTCGCTATGCCAAAGAGTATAAATACCATAGCTAGCCCGCATGCTCAATTAAGCTGGGATGATTATTCTATTCGCTCTTTATTTTCAATCAATTGATTCCTTTGTTAATTATCTTAAAGCTTCCTATGAGTGGCTGCTAATTGGCGCCTGGGCGTAGGCCCTCGGCCGCCGCTGCCATCATCACCGCTCAGAAAAACTACGCATAACCTTCATTAATAACGCTGATAAAAGAGATTCTAATCTCTCGAGGGCCAATCGATCGATTCCCGAAGAGTTTTTGACGAGCGCACCACCCACCACCAAGATACCGTTGGCAGCCGGGATGCGCCCGAATGGCTATTACCTTCTCAGACTACCGGCCGAAAGCAAAACAGGGCGAAGTAGGGAGCCTAATGCGAGCGGAACCGACGGCAGCGTTATGCCCGTCCTATTATAGAGGGTATAGATTATACCTACGAAAAACGCTTATAACGCTTATATATATTATATATAGAGAGATAAAGAGAGTATAATAAAGTAATTCTATTCCTTATTCTTCTATAAAAGAATATCTAAATAAATAGATAAAGTGACCTTCTTATACATATAAATACTAGTAAAAAGTAAGTACCGTTACCCCTAAACCCTATATGTTCCCTATATGTTTAGTGCTTAAGGAATTCCTTCTTTGTGGAGGCTCCACCCACACATCAATACCTCCTACCTAGCCTCTCACTATCTGGATATCCAATTATTAGTGGTAATGTGGTAGACGTTAGCGCCGGCTGTTTTATAGTCTGGGCTCCCATTTCCACCGAAACCTAGCTGCTTAGGTTTCTCTGCGACCACTGACCACCGACCTGTATTCAACCCAGCCTTTGTTCTACAGAGCAAGACGAGCGCACTGGTCAAAGCATCGACCAAACGGCGGCCGCGCAGGTGTCTTCTCATTACTGCACTAGCAACCGGACCTGCTCCCTGAACTGCTTCTTTGCTCTCTACCCAACGATGGATGCTCTACGCAGCGAAGAGACGGCAATCTTGAGGCAGATCCAAGGCATAACCTCGTCCGAGGGTAACCCGGCAGACATTGCAGCGGAGCTCAGACGACTGCAAGCTGCGAGGGGGACCATCCGGGAGCGCATGCGCGCCCTGTCCGATACGGACGGCGGCGCCACCGGCATCGTCGAGCGCAGCAACGTTTTCGAAGACATTACCCTGGAGGAAAACTCTTACAACTTTGCCGTGTCGACGGTAGGAGACCTCGTCACCGCTCGGCGCATCAATCTCACGGGTCGATCTTACAATGTCGCGGGGCAGCTGACAGACGAGAGCTTCCTGAAGGCGGTTGAGGTTTTTGCCAGCAACGGGCTGCAGCCGGTGCGGGACAGCGATTCGGACAAGTTCCACAAGCGACACGGGCGCGGGATGCCGCTGATGCGTGATACCTCGGGAGCAGGCCGTGGCTAGTTGCCATATCAGGTTAAGTCTCCATGTGGTTACACAATTCGTGGTATTTCTTTTGAATTAGTTGTAGTATATTTTTATAGCTACTACTCGCCTTATTCATTTGTTGTTTTCAGCTCGCTGCATCGAAAGTTGAGCCCGGCGGTTAGGAGCGGGGTCAAGCTCACGTATACGCAGTATCCGACTTTCGCTCAAGGTGATCTCCCTCCATCCACCAGCTCTTCTCTGGCTGCTTCCAAGGTGCTCGCGGCGTCACAAAGTGTCAACAGGGTTCGCTACATAAATATGCATTAAGCCAAACTTGTCTGCATTACCGTTTTCTGTACAAACAAACGGCTATTACCTTCTCGCAGAGTACGGGTCTAAATCAATACGGGGCGAAGCAGGGAGCCTAATGCGAGCGGAACCGACGGGAGCGATGTGCCCCTCCTGTCACAGAGGGTGTGGATCGTGCCTACGAAAAACGCTTGTAACGCTCGTGTGTGTAGTGTATGGAGAGATAAAGAGAGTATAATAGTGTAATTCTATTCTTTATTCTTCTATAAGAGAATATCTAAATGAGTGGACGAAGTGACCTTCTTATACGTGTGAATACTAGTAAAAAGTAAGTATCTTTACCCCTAACCTCCGTATGTTCCCTGTACGCTCGGTGCTCGAGGAATTCCTTCTTTGTGGAGGCTCCACCCACACATCAATACCTCCTGTTTAGCCTATAAACAGTATATTTATGGATATCCAATCATCAGTGGTGATGTGGTAGACTTAGCGCCGGCTGTCAGGAGGGGGTTCGGTGTGCATAATGGCTGATTCACTCGTCTCGGCCTTGGGCTTTTTAATCTTAGCATCCCGTCATGTCCCGGTATGCATTTCGCATCTCCAATTTCAACCAACTATGGATCCAGTGAGCATCACTTGCGCTGTTATCACAGTGGGCGGCTTCACCCTCACTTCTGTCGTGCAGCTCAACAAGATCGTGCACGACCTCCAGGATCAAAACAGAAAGACACGTGCATTACAGAATGAACTTACCGCTTTAGAACTCGTCTTGGAGTCACTCCTCGACACCATCCGTGAAGGCGAACCTGATGCGGCCTTTGGTACCCTCGAAGATATTCTGAAGCAGTGTGGCGAGGTGTGCCAGTCTTACAGTCAGCTCCTCACGAAGTTGACCAAGCCAACCACTTCGACACGGCCCAGCATCCGGGTTTGGTTCAATCAGCAGCGCTACTGGGGAGATGTGACAGAATTTAAGGAAATGATTTCTGCGTATAAAGCAACGATCAGCATAGCCATTGTCAACATCAACATGTAAGTTATATAATATAAACAAACGAGGCCAGCCTTCGGCGATGTCTAACATACCGCAGACGACTTACCACCGCCATCAAGAAGGAAGCTCTTGACAATTATAAGCACATGATGTCAAACACTTCGGAAGACCTCAGAGAGCACCTCCACGACATCAATGACAGGATAAACAGCCTGGCCAACAATGGTCCGCATGATCACGACCAGAATAGTACAGAGTGGCGGGATCTTTGGGCAGAAAAGCGTTGCGCGCAGCAGGGTCTCGAATTTTGTGCTCAGATATCATCTGAGATTGAACGACTGGAGCCGGGTGTGGAAAGAGCTGCCGGCGAGGCGAATGCGCCCATAGCGCGAGAGTATTGGAAAACCGGTGTGGAAGATACGAAGGGTTCTATCCGAGCCATGGCATCGAAATTTCAGAGCCACGAGAAAGAGGTTGAACAGCAGATGCAGGCCATGCCTTCCTATCAAACGCAGGTGGCCGCTGAGTTGGAAGATCTGCAAAAGTCCAAGGACGGCCTTGAGACGTGCCTGAGGGTTGTATCGCAAGCAGAGGATCGGGTGAACGTCTTTGAGAAAATCAATCTGTCGGAAAACTCTGTCAACTTCACCGTCTCTACAGTCGGCAAAACAGTCAAAACGAGGGATGTGACCCTGTCGGGAGGCTCGTTCAACTTTGGCGGACAAGTTGGGAGCGCGGAGCTGGCAGCGTTATTCCAAGGACTTGGATTTGCTGGCAGAATTGCGGATGGTGCAACATTCGCTGCAGGGAAAGACGGAGGCGCAGCATCTGCAGGCCTATTGCAATCCGAAAGAAGCCAAAACATAGATAACACCCCGAAGCGGTCAACGGAGGTGCCACGGGTGACGGCAGCGAATGGGAAAAGCCCAAGGGACCGGGACACAAGCAGCATAGAAGATACTGTCTCCTCCGGGGTTGTCATGTGCGAATCTGGTACGGCATTATCAGCGTCGAGGACCATGCAGTCATCAAGGCAAACGTGGTAAACGATAAAAGCTACTCGATGCGGACACGTATCCGCCCGTCGCCACACTGGAGGTTCCTTCTCGTGAGATGGTGGCAAACGCGGACTGTAGGTCTTGAGGTTTCTGCAGCGGTATTCCATGAATGCTAACCGCCATTCTCCAGGTGAACGAGCTGAACTGGCTGTGCACTTTCTTCATAAAGCGGATCAACGAGGCTATACGGGCTGCTATCGGAAAATCGCAAAATCCCACAAAGCGTTGGCCAAGTTTTACAATTCATTGTATAAGGCAAGATATGCTTCTTAAGCTCAGGTCAACAAAATTCAGCATCTGCTTTCTTCTGCACACAGCGCTTTTAGCGCCAGATGACTGATCGCATCGCTGGGTCGTGCTAGGGCGTGATTTGCTGTTAACGTTAGAATATCGCCCGCCTTGCGTAGGGGAGAAGTGCGCTAGAGAGCAAGCCTGAACGAGTACGATAGTGATGAGAGACACCGGGGAAACCAGGAAGTCAATAGTGCAGCCGAATGAACCTATGTCGCGATTTGAAGATTGAGGCGTCAGGTAGCGCATCGGAAGTACTCAGAGCTGATGCTGCAGTCAAAAGGACTCGCAACCAAATAATCTGGAAGCGATCAGCTACTAGTCCTTACTTGCGGATCTTGTTAATTCACTCGGGATAATTATCACCGACCAGGTTAAAAAATATTGAGCGGCAAGCCTAATTATGAAGTGATGCAAAGGCATAATGCATAAAATTTAATGAATACTAGATACTACCGTGTTCGATCCATTTCTCCATATCAGTCTGACAAGTTCGCGCATTATGGCCAGCCTGCTTGCACATACCACATTACCGACCCTTCGTCTCGTTCCTTAGTTTTTAGCCTACTTTACTCTTCTTAACTAAGGTGTATAATCGTCTCTTTCGTAGTTAGGTATAAGAATACATCAGCACTCACTAGAACTATAGTTAGAATATATAGACTAGTATTTAGTTATAATAATAATTAAAATAATAATAATTAATTTTTTATAAATATTTTAATAATGTTTCTAGATTTTTTATAAAAACCTATTAAATTAACTTAGTTTAACATAGTTCACAAGCGGGTCGGCCACACAAGCGGGTCGGCCACTTTTCCGTAATTTTGTACACCCTAGAGGTAATCTTTATTTTCTTAACCAAAAAAAAAATTCCTTATGTCAAAAGAATCAAAAATTGTCAATACCCTTAAGGCATTAAAACAAAACCCGAAACTTAGTATCCAATACGCTACAAGCCTCTATAACACGCCGCGTACGACCTTACAAGACCAATACCATAGTCTACCATCCTAAGACAATATCTCCATTAACTCTCAAAAGCTTACTGATTCTAAAGAGTAAACAATCATACAATATATAATTAACCTAGATTTACGGTCATTTCCTCCTTAGAAGAGTAGTATAGAAGATATAGCAAATTATCTACTAGAGCTATATAGTAGTAAATATATTAGAGTTAATTAGGTTATAAACTTTATATAATAATACCTAGAGATTTAGACGCGTTTAATACGTTAAATTAATTACTAAAAGGTTAAATATAAAGATCTAGATATATATTAAGCCTAGTTTACCCTTATATAATATATAATTAAGGAAGCTAGTATTAAAGAGTCTAATATCTATAACTTTAAT
>PHFE01000091.1:935571-966701 GCA_002796755.1 Paracorniculantispora psalliotae
CATGCGACCACCACGTAGGACGGGCTTGAGTCCCATCCCACGGGTGGGGTAATGGATTGCCGTACATGGCAAGTCTAAAGGGATAATTCCCACCTCCATAGGAAGGTATTACAGGTCCGGATCCATCCCAACCGTGCGGTATGGGACTACCGTCTGGGTTTCTTTCTGTCGGTCGATACTGGCTCGCCGGAAGAGACCACCCGATCCTGGGCAGATCGGGCACAGTATAGTGAGAATGGAAGCCCCCACGAAATCGGTCTGCTCCGTCCCAGGGAATGTACCTCGGGTAGGCTTGAGCTGGCTGAGCCCAGCGTCGTTCCTCTCCATTTTGGGCATCCTCGTTCTGGCCGGGCTGAACCTGGCGCGAAGACCAATTCACGTGCACCCAGGGCGGAACGGGCGGACCGTTGGGATATTTCTCAGGGTGTACCTTCCAGTCTGGTATAGCAAATTTGGTCATCGGGGCATACCAGCAGTGTGGATGGCATGGGGGCCATGCGACCGGACGATAGCATTTTTGGGTTGGCTGGGTCGACGTCCTCCCCTCCTGGGCGTTGTCGTCATTCGGACCCTTTGCGGTTTCAGTCTACTCTTTGTTAGTTTCAATGTAAACAACATTATATTGAGATTCATAGGAGGGGGGATGGCGGTTGCACTCGAACCTTTTGCTTTTTCTGGCCAGAGTCATCGCGTTCATCTCCGGCACTGCCGTTTCCAGGCTGTGGACTTGACGCAGAAAACATCGGGTCGTCTATGCCCATCTGCTGTGCCCGTAGAATCTCATTCGGGGTCAGAGGTTGGCCCCTTTCAAGTTTGAGCATCAGATGCACTTGAAATGGGGGGATACTTTCTGCCTCCATAGTGATTGCACGGACGTTGATGGACTCAAGAAAGGCAATGGACGTCAGATCAGATTATTCAAGAGCCTTTTATACTGTTCAAGGGACAGTAGCTGTTTAACAATCCTCTGAGAGAACAAGACTATCGTCGCGACTCGATAAGTCTTATTTGTACTAGTCTCGGCCAGACCCTGACGAGTCGTTTCGTCCTGGTGTATAGTTGGTGGGGGTCAATGTGGCTGGCTGAACAGACACAGGCAGGAGGGATACAACTAAACTTCAAGTAGGTTGTGATGTGTATTACTGTCATCCACCAGCTACCGAAGCTCCAGGAAATGCCGGTAGATGTCGTGGGACGCATTGCTTGAGCGACAGTGGGCCGACCAGCTCACACTTTGGCGGCGTCGATAGATTTCAATGCGGCTAGTAACAAATTTGAACTCCTCGGAGATAGAAATCACAGCGCTGCGAGACGCCGTGGCTTGCCTGCGAGATGCATACGCCCATGGCCGCAGTAACATCAGCGACAAGAGTGTCTCATTCGTGCAGGGTGGCTGCATGCCACGACATTGGCGAAACACACTGGTGGAACAAAAGTGGTAGAGCTGGCACCAAACCCTTGTCCTTTGGGGACAATGCAGCTGCTGATAAAAAAATGCATACATCTTATAACCGTACTTAGACGAAATTGATCGATAAATGTTAATTGTGGCTGGCGCAGCGAAACTCTGATATTGCTTTCCGAATTTCCTCTCTTTCCACAAGCTAGTTAGTCCGGCACCCTTGTCCGATTTGACCTGCCTTCAGCTAAAGACAACGTGATCGAATGTTGCGACCAAATTGGTTTGGGTGGAAGAAGTAGATATTGTGGTTTTATTTGGAATGTAGCTGGCTGCAAATCCAGTGGCGCTAGACCGTGGATATCCTGACCTGGAGAGCTTCCGAGAGCGATACTCTGCTGCTGCTCCAGCGCCTCCCGTATGAGCGAAGGCTGCAGCCAATTAGCTGCATGAGACTTTTATACTGCGACTCTGCAAGGCTTCCAATACGGAGCTCTGGTGGAGCGTGGCTGCGCCGCTAGGCCCGAGTTTTCGATCTTGGGCGTTTTTCAGCTTACACAGTCGACTCTTTTTTTTTTTGTATCACCAGGGTTTAAGCCCAATCACGGTACTTTTATCCGCTTTTCCCATCTTCATGGGCCTGGCAGTCGACTTGTACATGGCTGGCTGAGGTACCATGGTCGCTCTAGAAATGGTTAGCCGGCTGCGCGGGCTGGCCGACTGCAGCCAGCCACAAATTGATCCTGAACAAACGGCCTTCCAGGGTTCACACCATAAATAAGTCGTGCATCGAGCCCACCAGGCAGTGCGGGGGAGGAAACGACACTAAGAAGCTATCGGCGCCGCCCGTTGCCAATCAAGCACAAAGGGTTGAAGACTTGTGCCCAATTTTGGATGCTCAGAGACTGAGACTGTTTGACGCTGCTCCATACCGTTTGCTCGGGGTTCACGACCTCGGGGTCCGGTGGACGGTCTGGTTCACGCCGTGATGGGCGAGCGGCCAGGGTGCAGCTGGACAGCCTGACGCTGGCCACCAAAAATTGTATCTCGCGCCGGGGTTGGGCATCTACGCAGGAAAGCTGCAGGAAGCTGAATGCAGGGTTGAGCTTTTTGTCGTCGCAAATTGGCAGTGATAACGCTAGAGTGCTTGCTTGCATGGAACTAGCTCTGCGGGAGCAACGGCCCGCAGACGAGCAAGACGGGTTGGTAGGATAGGACAAGCCCACGAGCAGCTCTATTAGAAGGGTAGGGCAGACTGTAAAGCGACCAGTAAAGAATAACTGACCTGTTTTGTTATTGATTTTCTTTCTTCTCCGACTCTTTGCCTTTTGCTTCAGTTTTGGGAAAGTCGACCGCGAAGGAGGCACTTTGGTTTCCATCGTCTGTTGCCGGAGGGCAATGGTTGCATCCTTTAACGTCGTACACCTTAAGTGTTACCATTTTATCTACTCATTAGCCATGATAAATTACATGTTGGAAGGGTCTAGTCATTTTATCCTTGTTCAAGCCTGGGCGGTGTTACCTTAAAGACCGGCATGTAGTTGTTAGCCTCGCTCCGATATTAATATCCAGGATCCAATATGCTTTGATCTGCTGCATATTACGGGGCGGCCAACCACAGCCATTTTTATCCCGAGCTTGACAAGGGCTGCATGGTGAAAAGCTGTCGTGTACCACAGCCCGCGTCTTATTTGTGCTAACATCTCTTGCCAATTGGCCAGAGAACGAGTGGTCAAGTCTAAGTCCAACGCCAAGTTCGTATTTCCCTGCTCGCAGGATAGCTAATGGCAGGTTGCGACGGCAGCATGGGGCAGCAGGCCAGTTAGGATCACAGCCAGCCACATTCCCAGAAGTCGGAGCATCAACCCTGCTCTCAGCTGCAGTGCCGAAGGACGTTTAAGCCCCCCACGTATCCAGCAGGTTGCGTCGTGAACATGGGATGTCTGTTCTGGGCAGTTGAGGATCAAGCAGAAAGCCGGCGCAATTTCTGTAAGGCAAGCATTCGAGGGCAGAAAACTGTATTAAACAAAAACACGATCTCATTTAACGCCAATTCTAACAAAAGGCCAATTGCAATCAACACGTATTATCATTATCTCACTCGAGTTACAGACAAGTTACGCTTGCGATCATGGCTGCCAGGGCTACGTTATTCTTATACCTGCACGGCATCTTGGTCGCGCTCTCCGCAGCTCAGACTCCAACTGCGGCCTGCGGCCAGGTCAAGGCTTCTGAGCGGGACGCGATCAAGGACTGCTGCCCGGCGGCGGACGGGACGACCGACAGCTTCAACGGAAAGGCATACCAGTACAAGTGCAGCCAATTTGCCAGTCCCAAGCCAATTCCATTCAGCGATATTGGACAGATTGGCCCTGGGCCGTGCGCGCAGAAGTGCGCCGAGAAGGACAATTGCGTGGCGGCAAACTGGATGGCGGGCCACCCGACCGCCTGCTTCCACATCCTGGCCACGAGCAGGAAGGATGCCATGGTCATACAGCCGGTCGCGACGGAGAAGCCTTGTCCGTCGCCGGACTGCCAGTCAGAGGTGTCTTCGGCTGTTGTTAATGCGCAGAGCGTGATGCGGACGTCGTGTGCTTTGGCAGTGGCCACGGCCATCTCCAGCGCCTCGTACAACGCGCAGCTGGCGGAGCGCACGATCTGCGAGTCCAATGTTTCCTCCGCAGTATCCTCTGCGTCGTCTTCTGCGTCCGCGAGCGCCGAGGCTGCGCAGCACGTCGCAGATGCAGCCTACTCATCTCAGGTATCGTCCGCGGTGTCCAGCGCCCTGTCCAGTTACAGAAGCGCTGCCGAGATTTCCTATCTATCGCGGATGTCATCCGAGGTATCCAACGCCGTCTCCAACGCGGAAAACGCGGACAAGATGTCGTGCGATGCTCGTGTGTCGTCTGTCATCGCCATCAGTTCTTCCAACGCCCATGTCGCAGAAGCGTCCTGCGAATCTCGGGTGTCGTCTGTCGTTGCCAGTGATGCCTCCAACGCCCAGATCGCAGCAGCGTCCTGCGATTCTCGAGCTTCGTCCGCCGCCGCCAGCGCTGCCGCCAGCGCCAAGAGCGCAGCGCAGAGCACCTGCCTGTCAGAAATATCCTTCGCAGTTTCCGGCGCGGTGGCCGGCATGCAGGGTGCCGCGCAGGTGTCATGCCAGTCGCGGGTGTCGTCCGCTGTGGCCAGCGCCGTCGCGTCTGCAGTCACCAGCGCTGAGCAGGCTGCCGAAACGTCATGCCAATCACACGTCTCCTCCGCCGTGGCCGGCGCGGTCGCGAGCGCCTACAGCGTGGCGGAGACTTCGTGCGTGTCTCGAGTGTCGACTGCAGTCACCAGCGCCGAGCAGGCTGCCCAGACGTCATGTCAATCGCACGTCTCTTCCGCGGTGGCCGGCGCGGTCGCGAGCGCTTACAGCGCAGCGGAGACGTCTTGCGTGTCCCGGGTGTCGTCCGCGGTCGCCAGCGTGATCACGAGTTTTGCGCAGGGACCTGAATACCAAGCCATGCGCGCGTCGGAGTTGACCAGCGCTGTCCTTTCGGCACAGTGGGCGGAGCAGGCATCATGCGCGTCCAGAACCTCTGAGTGGTCCACGTACGCAGCCTACTGGTCTACTGGATGGCCGAATTTCTGCAGCGCCTCGGTGGTATCGGCTGTGTCGAGCGCCTCGTCAAGCGCGAGCTCGTTTTTGATGGACGCGCTTGAAGTCGGACGCAGCCTGGACAGTGTTTACTACATGAAGTATTGTACCTGCAACTTTCATCTATTCGAATAGGCAGAAGTAATTGAAGTGCATTGGCTCTATTTGTGTATTGAATCTGTTTTGCAAAGATGTAGTAGTAGCAAGTCATTTACAAAGACGCGCGACGCTGCCTTGCGTCAAGTCCGCAAGACAGCAAGGTATCATTGTCGTGTAATCAATAAAGAGGTATCATACTCCCAATTCCCCGTATCATAATTAATCCCCCAAGTGATAAAAAAACAGTCTTCCCCCCCTACACATGACTTGTGTGTGCTTTCCTCCGGCCGCCGCACTTGCCGCAGGTGATGCAGCTCAGGATGATGGCGAAGAAGGCCAAGATGGCGTCGAGGATAGCCTTGCAGATGGAGATGACGCCATGCACAATGGCCATGATGCAGCCGGCAATGGCATTAAAGAGCGATTGAATCTAAGATGTCTCAGTTAGCGTCGCTGCACCAAAAAAAAAACCGCCAGCGACCGTTGCAGGGCACCAAGGATCAAGCTTTTTAGTGCGAGCCACTTACACAAGAGATGACGGCTCCCATGATGGCGAATTGTCTCAGCGAACGGAGTTGGAGTGCTAAAATGGAAAAAAGTTGCAATTGCAGTTGATGGGAATGCAAAAGTACAGTGTTTGCGAGAGAAAATCGGGAGCGGGTTGTTTGTTATTTAAATGAGCAAAGCGCCTGCTGTGTAAATATCCTGACGTCACGATTCGTAGCGGCTTGTCTCATGATGCACAAAAAACGACTGGGGTGCGTGAAAGATCGGCAACGTCGCAACGGCCTTTCAACGAACAGGATGCAAAACACGTGTTTTTTCGAATTTTATCCATAAGCGGTGTAGTAATAGAATTATACAAGGTGCATATTGAGCAGGATTACGTACTTTGCCATTTAGCTACTATACAGAGTTGTGCATGCGCATCTCGGAGCTGAGTGGATATCGGCCACCCTCCCAAGATTAAAATATAAATCCGTCTTCTCCTTCTTTCCCAAAAAACATTCAACGCCATCTATATGCTATACAGAGATGTCCCATTAAAAATTCGGTAATATGTAATACAAAGAGTTGTGTGGTGTTGCGGCGCGACGGACGGCGGCTACCAGAACCAGGACGTCTTCTTGGGCGCCACCTTTTGCGAGTGCAGACGACGCAGCATCTCGCGGTTGCGCGAGTCGAGCAGGCCCATGGCGCCCTCGTCCTGGTAGTGCGGGTACCCTCGCGGGAGGCCGGGCATGCGCTCGCTGCCGCCCATCTTGATGCGCTGGACGCGGCGCAGCTTTACCAGGCCGTACCAGCAGACGATGAGCGAGCAGATTGTCGACGTGACGGTGACGGCGCTGAAGCCCCAGTTGGTCTCCTCGATGAAGTTCTCCAGGTTCATGCCGTACAGGCCTGCGAGGAACGTGCCCATCGCGAGGCCGAGTGTGCCGACGCTGAACTTGAGGTCGAGAAGCATGAGCGAGTTTCGGTTGGCATCAAGAATCGCACGAACACTGGTAGGGTTAGCATGAAGGTTCTCGGGTGGAGGCTGTTATAGGTGGAACATACATTTCTTCCGTGTTTCTGATGCCAGAGACGAGGTTGCCCGCTTCTTGGACAATTTCGTCGGCAATTTTATGGTATGATTCCAGAAGCATTTCCACTTCCGTGTGGTCATCAGCTGCTCTGGTGGACTGGTTCTTCTTTTCAGACAGATACATGTCGCCCAAGTCGTCGTCCGCTTCCAGTAGCTCCTCAATCGCATCGCGAACCAGCTTTGCTTTTTGCTCAAATGTGCTGATGCGCTTCGACAGAATCAGCAGCCCGCGAAGCTTCTCGCGGTCGATATCGTCCTCGAGCTGGCTAAGAATATGCATGACAGGCTCGCGCACCGCTTCAAAGTCCGCTTCCATCTCCGAGGTGACCGAGGTCAAGACAGCTTCAAGCGCGCGGAACTCGTATGGCAGGCCAGATGAGCCGGGTGTCGTCTTTTGCTGCAGTTTGCCTTGCAGGTCGTACATGAAGGCCGACTGCGGGTATGACGTCTTGGAGCCGTAGATGTCGAAAAGCAGCACGCGGTCGCTCTTGATGAGGACTTTGAGATGGAGCAGGTTCAGTAGGATCGCTTCGGGGCGGACGAGGATATGAGGCAGGTTCGAGGAATCAATCTTTCGCAAATCTCGGGGAAGTAGACCGTACTATGTCTCGTTAGCCAGATTCCAGCCCTGCGCTTCGTAGCAATGCCTACCTTGGCAATGAGCTCTGATTTCTTAAACTCGCCGTCCACAAGAATAACTTGACCCTTTTCATCCACCTCTGTGCATCGCAATCGCGGTTCCGCCGCTGCCTTGGCCGTCATGACTCGTCGGCTGTTGAACATGGAGCCATGCTCAAACTCGTCGTGGCCGCCACCGGGCAGGTCGTCCGGCTTGAGCGGCTTGAAGCCTCGTCTCGCTGCCATGCCCCAGAGCCTCTCTTGCCAAGAGCTCGTCGGGTCATTATTGCCGCCATTCTTGGCCTTGTACCAGCCGCTCACTCTCGTCGTCGAGCTAAAGGTCCGACGCTGCGCCTGCGGAGGGCTCAAGGGCGACGGGCCCCTCATTCGCGACGAGGGTGTCTCGGACACCGCGGCGCATCTCGGGGCTTCTGTATTGTACAATCGGACACAGGTGCAGGCGCGCGCAGCCGTCTTGGTGCCTCGGACTCGGCTCGGGGCGACAAAGGCCGTCTCGGACTGCGTGCGCAGGAATCGCAGCAGGCCGCGCGACGGCACAGGGGATCGCATCGCCGGTTGTCGAGGGGGAGGCGCTATAACGATGCAGCAGCCGCGCGGTGTACTGTTTTCACGGTCATAGGAGCCGCCGGGTGGCGATGCTAGAATGAATGCGAAAATTGCCGCCTGAATTGACAGGCAATGGTGGTGGTTATGGAGATGTCGTTGGCAGCCAGCGCTGCTCCTTGGAACTTTTTCCCTTTGCGACCGCCAAAAAGTTTATGGCGCGTGCACGGGCCACTTTGATAGCACTGCAGCCTCTTCATACCTCTAGTAATACTACAAGCCTGGCTGTCTTGTACAGTTCAAGGTTGTATCATTTTATTCTAATTATTGATTTTCAGTGATAAAGTATTTAAATCTTCCCTAAATTTCCGGTAAATATTATCGCATTTTTAGGGGCGAAATCGTTGCTGTTGTGCTGCTGGTACACCACCTACTTGTGCGGCATCACATCTCAGCCTCGACGTCACTTTTCCCAGATGCATCACCACTTCCACCCGCCTCGCTTCTCTTCCGTCCTGCGCGAGCCTTTTACCCGGACACCCGAGCCATGAAGCTCACGCCCGTCCGAGTCAGGGGTAAGCGCAAGGCATCTACCGTCACCGCCGCCGCAGAGTCGACGCCGCCGCCACGGCCGACCAAGATGCAGCGCTCTATACAAGACGTAAAACACACACGGCAGCTGCAACCGCGCGTCACCCTCGACAGGCTGCCGCCGGAGATTTTGGAGAGCATTCTACTGTACAGCGGCAGCGTCGCTCTCCCGCGTGCCAGTCCCATTATTGGCAGAAAGCTCTCGTCGCGGGCAACGCTGTTGCGTTTCTTCATCTGGGGCTTTCATGATACTTGGGATCAGTGGTTTGGCATTCCTTTCCAAGAGATTGTCGAAGGTCCCAAGACCAAGGATGAGGTTAAAGGGCCTCGCAGCCCCCAAGAGGCTAAATATTTCCCGTGCGATGGTGACCCAGAGCTTCAGGTAAGGCTTCCAGCAAAGCTTTCAGCTACTTCCACTGATTGGAGCTCGATTTTTGAATTTACGTTTCAATACTGATTTAATTTTTCAGAGTGCTCTGCTTGAATTGCCATGGGTAGACATGGACTTTATTCTTCGCGCCCAGCAGACTTGGGCCGACACTTATGCCCGCGATCGCTACTACGAGCCGCTCGTCAGCCCCGGCGGGCACGGCGTCTTTGACGCCGCCACATTCTACGAGAAAGAGTACGCCCAATTCCTCAGCCCGCAGGCCCGGCCCCTGCGCACCATCCGGCGCAGCGTGCACCCCAACACGCGGCTGCCTCTGCCGCTCGTCACCGGGCCCTGGGACGAGGACCGGCAGAAGCGGCTGCTTTGGCTGCTGAGCGGGGGCATGAACCTCGAGACGCAGGAGAGCCCGACGCGAACGCTGCCGTGGGAGTACCACGTCGAGTTCCTGCGCAACGCCGTCGTAGATGCCGATACGCCGAATGGTGTGGCGTACCGCTGCCTGCGTGATCAGTGCGACTTGATGCGCGTGCCGCGGGACGTGCTAAGGCGGGAGCGCGACAGCCTCGTCAGGAGACTGCAATGGGGCGATCACCCGGACGACGTCTTTGATTTGTTGCAGGAGGTGCTGGAGGATGTGAACTACAAGGTTGACTTTCAGTTATTCAGCAGTCACAAGTAGCTGCGGGGTTTATCTTTTCTGCCTCGTGCTCGTCAAAATGTACATGGGATACATATGCATGGGATTATGACGTACGGAATCAGGTGTATATATAATCCAATATAAAGACACAAGTAAATTCAGTATACTAGGCCCATCCCTCAACTCGACGTTTATCCAACGGCAAACCATTCATGTACAGCAGGGGAACAGGAGCGTGTTTAGCAGGCAGTAAACCGAGAAGGTAGAAGAAGAAAATCGGGGGGTGACCCCACGTGTATAAATCCAAAATATAACAAGATGCTTTCTATCATAAGATCAAACACACAAAGAGTAAATAACAATGAATTTCCGTATTTTTAACAAATCCTAGTCAGCTTCCCGTATTTACAGGAGGAAGATCTGGGCAACCACGAGAGCAACCAGACCAGCGGCGACGGAGGAAGCACCGGCCGTGACGACGGGAGTCGTGGGCTTGACGATCGGGGCCGAGGGGGCGCCGGTGCCAGCGGGGCAGTTGGGGCCGGGGCACTTGTGCTCAGCGGGCGTGGAAGGGCAGTTGGGACCGCCGGGGCACTGGTTGCCGGCAGGCTGCGAGGGGACGACGGCGCCGGTGGGCTTGGGGCCGGTCACGGACAGGGTCTTGGTGAGGGTCATGGTGCTGTGCAGGGTGCTGGTGGTCATGGACTCGGAGGGCTTGTTGCCAGAGGGCTTGTTGCCGGAGGGCTGGTTACCACCGGGCTGGTTGCCGCCGGGCTGGTTGCCAGCAGGCTGGGTAGGCTTGGGAACGTCGTTGGTCTTGGTGACGGGGCAGACAGTCTCAGACACCGAGATAGTCTGGGTGACGACGTGGCCGGCGGGGCAGTTGGTCACCTCGGGAGCGCACTTGGTGATGGTGTGAACCTCGGTGGTGTAGACGGTGCTGGTGGTCATCTCCTCGGGCTGGCCAGGGGTGGGAGTGCCGGTAGGCTTGGGAGGCTCGCTGGTCTTGGTGATGGGGCAGACGGTGGTGGACACATAGATAGTCTCGGTGGTGACGTGGCCGTAAGGGCAGTTGGTCACCGTAGGGGCGCACGAGCTGACGGTGTAAGTCGTGGTCGTGAGAACGGTGCTGGTGGTCATCTCCTCAGAGCTGGTGCTGGTGGCGGTGGTAGAGTTGCTCCAAGGGCCAGAGGTGATTGGGCCGGTGGTGGTAGTAGGACCAGTGGTCACGGGAGCGCTGGAGCTGGAGCTAGACTCGGAAGTAGGGACGGCAGAGCTGCTGGTGGCAGAGCTGGAGCTCGACTCAGAGGTAGGGACAGCAGAGCTGGAGGTGGTCTCAGACGTGGGAACAGCAGAGCTGCTGGTAGAGCTGCTAGTAGGGACAGCAGAGCTGGAGCTGGAGCTAGAGCTGCTGGTAGGGGCAGCAGAGCTGGAGCTGGAGCTGGACTCAGAGGTGGGAGCGGCGGAGCTGGAGCTGGAGCTGGAGCTGCTGGTAGGGACGGCAGAGCTAGAGCTGGAGCTGGACTCGGAGGTGGGAGCGGCGGAGCTGGTGCTGGAGCTGGAGCTGCTGGTAGGGACGGCAGAGCTAGAGCTGGAGCTGGACTCGGAGGTGGGAGCGGCGGAGCTGGTGCTGGAGCTGGTGCTGGAGCTGGTGCTGGAGCTGGTGCTCATGGAGGACGAGCTGCTGGAGCTGGAGGTAGGCTGGCTGCTGGTAGACGAGGAGCTGCTGGAGCTGGAGGTAGGCTGGCTGCTGGTAGACGAGGTCGAGCTGCTAGTCGAGGTAGGCATGCTGCTGCTGGACGAGGAGCTGGAGCTGGAGCTGGAGCTGCTGGAAGAGCTGGTCGTCGTGGTGGTCGTGGTGCTGGTGCTGGTTGTGCTCGAGGTCGTAGAAGTCGTGGAAGTCATGGTGGTCGTGGTGGTCGTGGTGGTGTGAGGACCGCACTTGGTGAGGATGCGCTGGACGTGCTCGTTGAAGGTCTTACCGTCGCTGATGACGTTCTCCTTGCCCATGGTCATGTCCCAGATGGAGATACCACCAAACGAGGGACGCTTGGCAATCTTGCAGATGATGTGCTCGAGGGCGGAAGGCTCGACATAGCCGTCGATGGAGCTTTTGGGGTTGGGCTTGGCGGGAAGGCCAACAAAGAGCTTGGCGTTCTTGCTCTTGTCGGAGGCGGCAATGACGTCCTCCCAGGCGTTGTAGTTGAAGTCGTCGTTCTTGTTCCAGGCGTCGTTGCCGATGATGAGGTCGCAGCCGGGGTTGTTGTAGAACTGGATGAAGAGGGCGTCGAACTGGGCCTTTTGGATCATCTCCTTCATGATGAAGTACTTGTCGTCGGTCGGGCACTGGGGCGCGCCGGTGATGATGACGTCCTTGCTGCGGGTGCGGAGCTGCTCAATCATGGCGATCCAGGGCTTGTTGTCAAAGGGCTTGCCGTTGACGTCGTGCAGTTCCATGTCAAAGTCGAAGCCGTCAACCTGGCTGTGCTCCGTCTTGCTCTTGTCAAAGGGACGGGGGCCGGTCCACTTGGGATCGTACGGGCCAAACATGTTCCAGAGGAGATCGGCAAACTTGCGACCGTTCTCCTCCGAGGTGACGCGGTAGTCGGCCTTGTCCTTGTCCCAGACACCGCCGATGGACAGGAGCATCTTGGTGCCCTTGTCACGGCAGTACTGCAGATCCTCGATGATGGTGCCGCAGTGGTCCAGCAGGTTGGTGGGGTTGCCGTTGGCATCCGGGAAAGAGGTACCCCAGCAGTGAGCGGCAAAGCCGATGCCAGGCCATCCCGAAGGGTTGTTCTCGGGAGACGAGGTGACAAAGGACAGGCTGATGTAGTCGGCGCCCTCGTCGCAGCGGTCTCTGAGACGCTCAGTGGGGAGGCCAGACTGACCCTATATTGAGATTCCAGTTAGCAAATCTATGTCATTCTCGGATTTGATGTCCTCATCATACCCAGTAGGCGTTGAACTTGGCAACGTTGGTGCTGGAGGCGGCGGTGGCCACACCAGCGGCGGCGAGAGCCGCAAAGATTTTGGAAACCATTATAAAAGAGATTGTAATTTGGTCGAAACCGGAAATGTGTAAAGGACTGTGATGTGGTCGGTTGGTACGTTTGGGAAAGAAAGGACGTAGACAAAAGTGTCTACAAAAAGCAGGCCTAGTATCCGAGCCCGTTGAATCTCTACGTTGAAAGAGAGAATTGATGGAAAGAAACGAAAAGAGACAGCACCGGGCTGACAGGTGCGGAGCAGCGTCCTTTTCTACGGACGGTGTGGCCGGAGCCCCCAAAATGGTTTACGCAATTACGATCTCACAGCTTGTTAGCCCACGACTCGACGACTCACAAGGCGTCAGCAGAAAGGTGGGCAACGGCGTGGGCACAGCCTGCATTGTGGTCCGCCGAGGGAGAGCTTGCCCGCCCCGGCCAGGATGCCAGATGGAGCGGGTCGACCAAGAGAGCACAATTTGCTGATAATGGCTGGGCGAGCCGTAGAAATTCACCCAGCTTGCCTGCCAGCCCTGGTTCGAGGAGAGCGGGTGCCGCGGTGGCAGACGAAGTGGACGGGTCTAGAAAGAGGATGTGTGGATATCACAACACTACCTGGGCCAACGACGAGCAGGCTGAGGAACGCCTCGTTCAGGAACAGGAATAGGCTGGGCTCGGGTTGCATGAGTAGCGCCGCCGTGTTATGCGTAGCGGCGTTCAAGAATTCCCCATTGCATTGTCAGGCACCACCCTTTTTGGTGGACTGAAACACGGCTGTCGAGGTTTTTCTTTCTTCTGCCCTATCTTCAGCGCTCTACGATGTCCAAAACAGGCAATTGCCTTTTTTCGGTTGTCTCACAAACCAACTGCCTAGGCGAGAAGTCAGTACGCTGATCTCAGTCAACCGCTCGGCTCCAACCTTGCAAGGCCCAGCACGTTGGAGGCGTTGTCGCACCGAGGGAGCTTGGCACGTTGCACCAGCCAGACCTGTCTAGCAACAGCGTTTCCTCCTTGATTGCAATCACAATTTCCGCGTCGTCTGATCCGCTGTGAGTGCCCAAAAAGGCGTAGTCGCTTGCGTCCTTGACCCCCCTGCCATGGCCTTGCCTGCCTTGGACATGGGCCGGGGAGGCGAACTGGGGCTCACGCATTCCCCCTGCACTAGTGCTGGTTGACGGTGGAGAGCTTTGAGAGGGGGAGCTCAAGCAAAATTGGGTTCCATTCATCATGGACACATGGGCGTCTGGGATAATACTTCTTCATGTCATCGGATCGAGCGGACGCGAGGACGCGAAGTCCAGCAAGGCAAGATCAGCAAGTGATGTTCAGTCGGCCCGCGATGCGTTCTGGAGCAGGCGAGGTGATGATCACGACGGTGAACAGCCTTATCACGACGCAGCAGCGAGGAGAGATGCGTCTCGGAAATTAATTGAAGGATGTATATTGCTATGGGTGTCAAATGCCGGGGGGGGTCGTAATTGCGATGCATAAAAATAATGGTTGCATGATGAAAAGGCTGCTTGCTGTTGCGTGTTTGCATGAGGGAGTGTGGCAGGAGAAAGATCAAGACGGCTTTTGCCTTATCAAACGGCCAAGAACGAAAGGCCCGTTTGTGTTTTAACGGCCCTGTAAGCCTTAAAAGCAGGCGTCATTTTTAGCGGCGTCCTCCCCTGTAAGCACCAGACACTTCCCTGGAAATGCCCGAAAATAGCGCCCATCCGTCGCAGTTATAGCGCTCTGCCCGCTATAAATTCTGGCACATGAGCCCCCTTTTCATCCCACCAAAACACCCCACACCCAACTCGGGTATTTCCTGAATAGCCTCAACGTGGGCCGCGTGGCCGTGGTGTTTGTCAGGTCTGTGTGTGGGAGCGCCGAGCGCCGCCTTGCTCCATGAAATTTGTGGGCGAGCGCCTCGCCAAAAGCTCACGTACGTTTCTTGGGCTGTTCTGCGCCACCGGTTTTTCTTCATCTTGAATCGCGGCAGCTGGCTGGATAAAAAGGTGCTCCATCTACATAGCTGGGGGGCGCGCCTTGAGGAGGGGAGATGCCAAGACGCACTGCCCTGATTTCCCTCGACGCCTTTTTTCCAGAAACGGCCTCATGGCGCGCTCGCAAAGTGGTTCGCATTGCAGGTGTCCACACAAAAGTAACCCAAGGAGCCGGTAGCCGTGGGCCTTGTTGGTGCTGCCTTTTTCTAGATATGAAATGAGAACCGATAACAGACCACCCCTGACGGCATATACGAATCTTCATGTCATGGTCTATTAGTCATTACTCTCTCATCAGAAGGGAAAACTATGTGGTTCGGTCCAACAGGTTGCATTGGCAGCCCTGCTCTTCTCAGCCGCCTCATTTTATTTTTTCTTTCACATCACATTAACACCCATGTCATATCACATCTAGCACGGCGTCAAGCGGCCCCCTGTGCGCCGGCTTCTCAATCCGCTCTCTCGTCGCCAGGAACGCCGCGGGCAGCAACTCACTCCCATCATCCATACCCAGGACCATCTTAGCCACGGCCTCGCCGCACGCCCAGCACAGGGACATGCCGTAGCCGTTGAAGCCCGCCGCGATCCACTCACCGCCGTCGTCGTTGCGCCCGCGCTGCGTCGCGCTCTGCGGCAGCGGCCCGACCAGAGGCAGCCGATCCCCCGTGAAGCCCATGATGCCCGTCCACATCGCGCGAATATCCGGCCGTGGGCCGTCCTCGTGCCAGCCCTTGACAAAGTAGCGCGGCAGCAAGGTCGCAAAGTTGTTGCGGCAGTGGACGTTGACCTCGGTGTCGTCGGTGACGAACAGTTCACTGGCCGTGGTCATTTCGCCGCCGATGAAGATATCCCCCGTGAGGCCGTTTTGGTGCGCGTAGTACGAGCCGGCTTCCAGCACGTCGGTCGCGGGCTCGTAGACTTTCCGGTTGGCCATGCTCCACGTCAAGTGGTTGCCGTGGTCGCCAAACTCGGGCGTAGACTTTTGGACAGACATGGACCCGCGAAGAGGATAAATGCTGCCGCGAATCGAGGGCAGCAAGTGACCAGCATATCCGTTGGTTGCATGTATGACGTGGCGCGTCTTGACCTCGCCTCTCGGCGTGTACAAGGTGTATGGATAGTCCGCGTTGCCATCATCATATGTGATTCTCTCTACCGGTGTTTTGGTTTCGATGGACAATCTGGATGGATATTTCCCAACCAGTTCCGACCAAATATCCGTCATCAGTCTGTATGGCCAACAAGCCCCGTTGGAATAGGTCACGACGCCGGCCCCTGCGCGGACATTGTACTTCTAACACCAGTCAGACTTTAACGTCTTAGTTTGACGAGGTCATCCTACCTTGGCAGCATCTTCTGACGAGAGAAATTCCGTCTTTCCTCGTTCCTCTGGTACAAGTTCCTCATATAACTGCCATGATTCTTTTGCCTCTGCATAGTCATCCGCGTTGCTGAAGCAGATGACATCCCGCAAACGCCGCACTTGACTGAGTTCCTTCCGTGCCGGCGACGAGTTTGCCAGCGCATGCAGCATCTCCAGATTCCGATTGGAGAACCTAGCCATCTTGACCGCTTCCTCCGTTCCGTAGTGCTGCACCAGCTCGCCAAACTCTTCAGGTACAAACGACGTCAGCAGCCCGCCATTCCGGCCCGTCGCGCCACTCACTAGCGTGCGCGCCTCCAATACTGTGACTGTCGTCGACGTTTTGCTACCATCCATCTCGTTAGAAAGATCGAGGATGTGCTTGGCCACGCTGCATCCCGTGATGCCGGAGCCGATGACCACCACATCCGTGGTCGCGGGCAGCTCGGCGGACTGCCTCTCGGCAAGGTCTGGATGCGGTGGCACTTGCCAGAAGGAGGTCGTCGGCTGCGGCTGCGGCAGGCCGGGATCCTGCTTGACCTGGTGTAGTAAAAACTCCTTCGTCGTTTTCGTCATTTTTGCTGGAAACCGTTTGCGCATGAATGGCTGAAGAGAACGGTTCAAGTCCTGACAAAGTCCTGACAACCACGCGAGGGGCTTCAACGTCAGAGTGGGGTTATGTCTCGCAAACCGTTACATTGTTATCCCGATTGGTTTGATGGCTCTAATTTGACATTCCGAGGAGTGATTCTTGTTTTCATCTACATCGATTCGTCTCTTTATTTGCTCATCTCATGATCAACCGTCTTCCAGTTGTAAAAACGGAGTCTCTGGCATTTGGGTCTTACATGGCTCAGTCTACCATGATGACAAAGACGTTTATTCAAACTTTTGTTATTTACTCAGATACATCATGTACGTTATGCTAGAACCACATTCTCGTTACTTAAGCCGGGCGGGTAATGTTCTTCTCCTTGTAAAACTCCGCCACCCACTTCTTCATGTTCGAGGCGACACCGTCAAACATCTTGCGCGCATCCTCGTTGGCGTGGTAGTTCTTCGTGTAGTAGTCGTTGCAGTGCGCCGTGCCACGGAGCCAGTACACCGGCGCGTTCTCGGTGCTCTGCAGCGGGCCGCCGGGCCGGTCCGGCGACGAGACGGTCGCGTACAGCCACGGGTCGAAGTCGGCATTGACCCAGGCGATGCGCGTGAGGTTGGCCGCGCCATCCCAGCCGCCGGTGAGGCGGTTGACCGTGTCCTCGTCGCGGCCCAGCTTGATGCCGACCTTGTACTTGCCCATGTCGGGGTACTGCTTGTAGCAAAAGGCGTCCTTGCTCTGTTCAACAGTGGCGTATGCCGACGTCATGTGGTATGGCGTGCCCGGACGGTCGGTGATCCACCACTGGAATCTACACAGCTGGGTTAGCGACATAAATGATGAAGTGGGTGCCATCATGCAGACTTACGGTTCGTTGCACAGTTGCCAGTCCCATGGATCACCGCCGTTACCCTTGCTTTGGGCGAGGGCGAGCCGCTTCTTACCTTCATTGCTCGTCAACGAGCGGAAATAGCCAGCCAGCGCCTTTTCCAGGCCGACACCACCAGGACCCGGGGCAGGAGATTTGGGAGGCACTTGATTCTGTTGTTGAATTGCGTGTTAGCGTTGCTCTGGTTAGCTCTTTTCAGGCCGGAATCGGCATTGCATGACATACCTCGATAAAGTCGCAAGTCTCGTAAAAGCTGGAGAAGTCATTGCCAGTGTACTGCTGGTTCTGCCAAGTGTAGAGCCAAGACACCGCGTACGCTAACAGGTCTTCATCGGAAAGCCCGTCAGCGCCCATATCCTTCTGGAGCTTCTTCTTTTCTGCGGCAGAGCCGTGCAGCACAACCTGGTCAATATGCTGCATGACAAGCTTCCAGTCGGCCGAGCAGTTCTTCGGCATCGCGCTCTCAATGGGCAGGTAGTACTGCCAGAGATCGTTGCGGGCTTGCACGACGGCGCTGCCGGCCTCGTACGCCCAAAACGTGCCTGGATTGAGCTTCTGCGTCCAGGCGCTCAGGGCGCCTGGGTACGAGCAGCCGGACAGGATCCACGGCGCCTTGTCCGGGTGCGACTTGCCCTGGAGGTCAAACGGCAGTTTGACGTTGCGCGCAAAGTACACGAGGTCGTCGACGGCGTTTTCCAGGGTCAGGGTCTGCAGGTGCGCGGCATCGTAGTCGCTCGCCCCGATGGGCGAGCTGACGCCGTAGTAGCGGTGCTCGATGGAGATGAACGCGCCGCCCACCTGCTGCCCGATGAAGCCGGGCATGGTCGCGTTGGAGCCGTCCACGCCTTCAAGGTCGAGCCCAGCCTCCGGGGGCGCCTCTACGGAAATCGGCGACCCGGGTCCCTTGTAGTACATGGTGTTGTAAAAGTAGCGCTGCTTGAACGTGCCCAGCTCGGGGCGGCTGTGATCGATGAGCTGGTCAAAGTACGCCTCCGTCACGTTGCCCTGGCCGGAGGGAGAACCGTTGCCGTCCCCAACAAGCTTGTTGTCGGAGTTTTTTCTCAGTCTTCTCATATCTCTCATCGGCTTCGGCATTTCGAAGGCGGCCGTGACGGCGCCGGCGAGGCCAAGCACCGAGGTCAACGTAGACAGACGCATATTGCTGGCAGTATTGGCAATTAACGACAAGTGTCGGACAACACGCCCAGCCCATGGCCAGGCAGCCCAAATGCCTCATATATACCGAAGGCATTGTTGATCGGATGGCTGGCCGTGTAGGCGCTGCAGACTCCGGTCCGTGGGTGCGGACCACATATTACGGCATTATAATTGAATTAGGCAGGCGCAGATGTACCAGCAATCCCGACAGCGGAGTATAGTAGTATTGCTGCAACTCTGCATGCTATTAGGAAGGAGTTTGGAGGTGTTGAGTAGTATTTTTATAAAATGCTTGTACGAGGTTTATGCTATGTAACCGTATGGAACTTTTGCTGCGCATTTTTCATTTTACCGTCGCTTCCTATGGTGTCTCGATCGCGTGAATCTCCAGGATGACCCAGATGTATGGTGCAACGCAAATGTATTTGCCCAATATGGTTAGAACTATTTGTAACAAAGGAAAGAGATGAAAACTTGATGTGCAGGGCAGCTGTCATTTGAGGGCTGTACATAATTAACTCCCTCGTCAGTGTATCATAAATCATAACTTGGGTTCTCACAATAAGTGTGTAATTCGGAGAATTATACTTTGTTAGCGCTTGCAGAGGATGGCACTTTATTGGCTTGGACTGCTGCGGTGGTAGACGAAGTCCCTCCTGTACACTTCAGCATTAGGGGTCGTACATAAAAGATTCTTTCTATTCTCCAAGCTATTTATCACAGAATCTCAAAGATACAAGGCATTTTAATCCGGCTTCGCGGTCTAGTCTATTGAAGCTTAGTGGCCAATACCAGGAATCGCTACGCAGGCTTTATTAGCACTGTTCGTCGATCATGCTACGAGCACGGGCGCTTAAACTTGGTATCCTGCTAATTCCATAGAATGAACTAATAGTCTTTCAGCTGACGGACTGAACTAGTTGGAGCAATGTCACTGGCGCGAAACGATCTCTCTCCCCACGCATAAGCGGCGCCTGCCGGCACAGCGCCGAGCATCACCAAACTCAAAGCGCAGGCATTATGTAGGCAAAGCGGCCGCCGCTTCGCTCAGGTGTCTACTACTATGACAGTCCATACGATTGTTTAATATAATGAAAAACGACAGCTCTCGTCGTCCCAGAGTGTGTCTCGGAGCTAGCCGTCGGCAGACATCGACATCAGCACGGCCCGGACGACGCAGAGGCCCGTCTCGGTGGCGCGCAGCGTTGATCGGAAGGATGCCAGGCCAAGGCAACGACTCCGGAATCTCTGCCACTCGGAGAAGCGGGTTATATCATTCACCTTTGTAATTTTTTCTGGGGCAGATGCGGCATGACTCCGCGACCGTTTAAAGTTTGGCAGGGTAGATGGCGTTCACTACTACACCAGCGCGGAGCTGCTGGCGCACCACAAGCCCGGCGACGGCATCCCCGGCCGCCGCCGCTACTCGGCGATCAAGCCGGTCAGCATCATTGTTGGAGGAACCAGCTAGTGCCGCGCCTAGCCAAGGAGGCGCTGGAGCGCCGCATCATCATGACGGTGGTGGACATTGGGAAAAGGATATGTGCGGTGGTTTTTTTATGATGCACTATACTGGCTATATCCCTATTAAGGACGGTTTCGTTTTTATATGGAGATTGGCGTTTTCTCTTCCTTTCATTATTTTCTTCTCCAGCTCGGTGTCACAGCGGCGCTCTAAGTGAAGTTGCAATACTGTCACATGAGTGAATGGACGGCTGCAGGAGGCTGCGGGGAAGCTGCAAGCAAAGTGGCGCGTAAATATGTGTAACGTATCGGGTATGAGGTTATAGGCAATCAAAGACGGGCTGACAGGAACAATGCATGCGTTTGTCTGAGGTGGCCATGTGATGGACTGTTGATGGAGAGCCAGGTTGACAGCTTGATAGATTACAGCCTTAGAAGTTAGGCATCAAGTTACCAACGATGCGCGACTGCCCAGCACAATTGCACAACTGAGCACAGCAGTGCGCACAGCGGTCTGCAGCGAGATTTTGCACAAAAAAGTCCCGCCTTTTGCCCCGCCACCAGCCACGCGCAGCCACTCAGTGCCCTCGCTGCCTCGCAGTTACAGGGCCTCTGCTTGAATTCTGCCCGCTGCGACCCGCTGTGGCCCCGCGACCGGCCTTTCTTGCCTGCTGTAAATTGAACTGTGGCTTGCGCTGGCTTGTGCTGGCAGAGTTTACCTTCTCCCTAATTCCTTGCCGATCGATGGAATAAGTACGTACCGACCGGCGCACACACCCATTTTGCCTCTTGCACATCACCAGAACACCCGCAAGCCAACAAACAGAAAAGACTTCGCACGACTCTTTTCGTTTTCGCTCTCGCAGCTCAGCTCTCGCAACTACAGCAACCCTCTCCCCTCCACCCCAGAAATCACCAACTCTTAGCGAGGCGCTCTCGAAAGCCGTCGGTCGCTCACCTCCCTCCCCCCACCGCAAAACCCATTTCCCAAGGTTACCCAGGTACCTCCGAGTTTATGTCCATCGAAAATCTCAAGACCTACGGTACGTTCAAGCATACAGGATAGAGAGGCGGAGACATTTTCCTGCGGTTTTCTCAGGGTTCTTGTCGCCGTGGTCGGTAGTTGTTGGTAGATGCCGCCCGTGTGACCTTGTCAACGGGACCCCGCGTCCTGCCACCAAAACATCCCACTTTGGCCGCCTTTCTTCACCTCCCGCCTCCCTCTTGGACGCCTTTGCTGACCAACACTTCCTCACAGACCCCTTCGCCGAAGCCGACGAGGACACCGGAGAAGTCAACAAACAGACTCAGAATTACATCCATATACGCATTCAGCGTACGTGATTAATCCCGCTCGCCGCCTAGCCCTGCGCCTCGCGGCTGAAGGTTTCGCCACCAAAATGACTCTTAAGCTAACTCGGTTTCGCAGAGCGTAATGGTCGCAAGACTCTGACCACCGTCCAGGGTCTTCCAAAGAAATTTGACCAGAAGAAAATCCTCAAGGTCATCAAGAAGAAGTTCGGTACGTTTTGTCTGTTTTTGCCGTGAATTGGCTGTCCCACAGAAAAACATCTCCACGACTGCTTTCAACTGTCGCGCAACGAAACCGAAAACGACACGCAAAAGAACCAAACAATCGCTAACTGAATAACAGCTTGCAATGGCACCATTGTCGCAGACTCTGAGATGGGAGAGGTGATCCAGCTCCAGGGAGATCAGCGCAAAGATGTCCAGGACTTTCTTGTCGACAAGAAGGAGGGCCTTGAGCTAGACCCCAAGACTATCAAAGTCCACGGTTTCTAAGCTGGCCTACGGCGCCGTCGCCCTGCCGGCAACATGCGCTGCGGACCATCAGATTCTGCAGCGACTCGCATGCGGGCCGCACCAACAGGGCGTGTTTGGGGATAAGCCTTTTTCCCCCCGGCTAGAAGCACAGCCTCTCGGTCTCACATGATCTGCATGCACTCTCTCTTGCAGCAGTCAGTCTGGCCGGGGCTTGGGAAATCCCGAATTCCCACTAGCACCTCTAGGGACGACGGACCAAAATCCACCAGTGCGCGAGAAAGAAGGTTGGAGATGCAGAACTTGATATTTATTCCACACAAACAACAACGGGGGCTACCAACTACCGGTATTGGCCTGCACCCTTTTCGTCGCAGCGAGGCAACAGAGTCGTGCTTTTTAACCCTTTTTTTGTTTTTTATTATTCAAATTTCTCCAACATGATTAGCGTTGGAAGAGAGAGGGGCACAAAGCATTGCTTAGCTTATGCGTTTTTCGACGCGACGACCTGATTATGCTACGGGCCAACCTTGATTTGGCTTTGTCGGTCGCTCGTTTTCCTTAGTAGTCAGGCAAGCCCAGCCGTAGTCTAGGGCAATACGATATGATACCCCCCAGAATTTAATGCATGCGATTGAAGTGAAGGTGACTGATGTGACAACGTTCCAATTATCACGCTGCTTTCTGTAAATACCCAAACTATGTTCTTCCACGTCCATGTATACCCATCTACTATGATGCTCGCTCTCCTCTTTTCTTTTTGTCTTTTTTTTCTCGCTTCGCTCGACGTGGCCCTGTGAATTATACGTGTCCTCGCGGAATATCCTTTCTATAACGTATATCTATCCACTGTGATATTCACTCTCTTCTCTCTTTTCTTTTTCCCTCGCTTCGCTCGACCTGGGCCTGTGAATTATGCGTGTCCTCGCGGAGCGAGGACACCCTGCGTCCGCGGCTACCAACAGATCGTCGCCGCCCAGGTCGAGCGAAGCGAGGAAAAAAAGAAGAAAAAAGGAGCTGGTACTCTGTAACAGTTAGACCTATATTACGCCTCGATATAACTTCGCCTTGGCCACATTAGAGATAAGTCACTGGGCTGAGCAGTCTTTCATTTTCTCAAATAAGATCTTGCCGTCAAAAGTGTCCACAACAATGTATACAAAGGCTGTAATAAACCACTCCTTGGGAGGGAATCAGTATAGACACGGTTCTTTATTATTCCTATAGACAAAAGACAAAACTTAAAACATCCTCTCTATTTTCTCTCCTCTGCATCACGTCTTACAGCTCCGCCCTTTCCCGCTCAATCGTGCCCTGGATCTGCGCCAGGCGATGCAGCGCATCCTGCCAGAAGCGTCGTCCGTGGGCGATGACGGGCATCGTCGGGTAATCAGGCTGGAACGTCAGGATGTGGACGAGCAGGGCGACCATGCTGAGGTAGCTGGCAATGGAGAAGACGTTGACGGACGTGGATGTCTCTTTGCGAATGTTGATGCGCTGGTGGCTGATGTGGTAGCACACTGTGAGGGTCTGTTGTTTTCGTCAGCGGGTGTTATATCAAAGATGAGCGGGGATGGGGGACGTACTGTTGCGATCCCGATCCAGCCAGGAAGCAGCAGGCGCGGATCTTGGAAACCGCCGCAGAGAGAGAGAGTGGTGAGGGTTATGTAGGCGTTTATGACGTCGATGGTGAGAAGTCGGACAATGGTCGCTTGGGGGGTATAATTGATGAGCCTGGGAGGTTGGTGGTCAGTATTTCACTCGATACGGTTGGATCTGCAGCTCCAAGTGAATACACCGCTGCAAGTAAAACGTACCATCGAGACATTAAGCAATCAGTAAAGAAAAAAGATAGATATCCACACGCAAAGCACTACTTTCCATTAGCAAGCTTTCACGTTAGCTGTTCCAGTAGACAACGCACCCATATCGTGGCCAGCGTAGTCTCCGTCAGGGCGTACGGCTCCGACCACCCGTCGCCGCCGTGATGCAGCGCGGAAAAGGCACTGCCGTTGCCGTGCGCCGCCGGCCCCGGGCGGAAACGCAGCAGCAGGTGCAGCGCCGACGGCAGGCCCCACCAGATGGCGGGCAGGCAGGACAGCAGGCGCAGGGCAAAGAGCCAGGGGTGCCAGATCGGGGGCACGTTGAGGACGACGGCGACGCGCGGCTGGAGCATGGACGGGTGAACGGGCGGTGTTGCTGCGTGGTTGCCGGCGCCGGTGGCAGACGATGCGCCGCCCGCACCACCACCAGCCGCGACGCCGCCGTCACGGTTGCTGCGGTGGTTGCTCGGTTTTCGTACAGCGGCGCTGTAGAGCCGTGACGACAGCGGCGGCGTACTCTCAGGGCCTAGGGTGATTGCGTTTATGACTCGGTGGTAATTCGACGTCGTGGGGCGGTTGGCTGCGGACACCCACGCGCTGCGGCGGCTGCGGCTGTCGAGCGCCGTGTAGCGGCCGCCGCCGTCGTCGCCGTCGTCGTCTTCGTCTTCGGGCTCGGTCGCGCCGCCAACGGCGGGAGGTGTGGGAGGCGGCGAGGAGGCCTGGGACGGCGACGGGCTGGGCGAGGCACCGGGACGTTGGTGGTGCGGCCCGCCAGCGACCATGGCAGAGGTCGGCCGCGAACGCGCGCGCGGGAGTACCGAAAGGTCGAGGAAGAGCCCGCCGCGCAGATCAATTGGATCTTGCTGCTACTCTTTGTCTTGTGACAGATGTTGCTTCTGGTCGGTGTTGGTGGTTTCTTTTATCTCGACATTGAGGGAATTGGAGGAGACAACAGGACAGGAGGAGGGGGCGAGGGTTGTTGCTTCTGCGGCTGCGACCGGGGTCGTGGTGGTCACTGTGGTAGTGGTGGTGGTGTTGAAGTGGGCTGTATTGAGATGGCGTTATTAGAGACGAATTAACATTAAAAAATTGAAAATAAAATAGGATTTAAAAACGGGCGAGAGAGGGGGACGGCTGATTGAGGCTAGCAGGGCGCAATCTGCTTGGTATTAGCGCCCAGCCTCGCCAGCCTAGCGGCTGCGGTGCTGGGCGGCGGCGCGATCTGGACCCAGTCTAAGTCTGCCAACGGCTGGGGGAATGTGGTTGTGCAAGAAAAGAACAAAGAAAGTGTCAAAGAGACGGTGTGAAAGATGCCCTCGAAAAAGGCCGGTTGCGGAGGGGAGGGATGTGATGTGACGAAACATGTAAAGTTGAAAGCACCGTATGATATGTGTGGTTGGTGGTGGTGGTGGTGGTGGTGGTGACCTTGGGTGTGGTGGCTTTGTGGTTGTCTCGGCGAGCGTCCGAGTCTGGATGCAATCATCAATGGCTAACGGTGTGGCTTGGTACAGAAAAATGGATAGCAACGGGAAGAGCAAACATTTCTGGTCTTGTTAGTCAGTCATTTGTAGTGCTAATCCTTTTTTGGTATTATTCTCGCAGAACGTGGTGTTGTTGTGCACGATTGGCTGGCCGTCAAGCTGCGTCCTGTTGGTAGCATGACAAGACGTTGTGTGTATTCAGGTCTCTGCGTTGACAATTTCCCATCAAATCAAGGTTTCTTGATCTCATTTTCATTACTGCTATTCTCACGATGGTTTCCTGTGTTTTTTTCTTTTTTTTTCCTTCTTTGCCCTCGTCAAAACGAGCTCTTGTTGTCTGACTCGGCTGGCAACATCACTTCCCCTCACCTAACAATGTTTGGGTATTCTATGATCCGTCTTCTCTGGATTTAAATGAGCTGATTACTAATTCTTTTCTTTTAATTACTAATTCGTTTTGTTAATTTATTTTTAGTCCTCGCGTGTTTTCTTAACCATGCTGCCGGGCCGTCAAGCTGGGGCCATGTTGGCCAGTCCGTTGTTGTCCACACTGGTTGCTTGTAAGCGGGACGAGCTGGACCTGAATGCTCTCAACTTGCTGCAACTCGTGTTTGAAAAAGATTAAACAAAAAGTAATCTAGACTCTTCCTGTTCGGTCCCTGTGATTTTTTCCCTTTTTTTTCTCGTCGCTTTCGTCGCTTTCGGCTGCCTGCATCGGCCACCCGTTTGTTTGCTCGCCCGCCCGCCACTTTTTGCTGCCAGCTGGCAGGCCTTGGCTGTAGCACCTGGTAAATATCATCATCGCCGATTCGGCCCGTCCAGCGAATCGAGAGCTTCATTTTTTGATTGCTTGCTATCTCGGCTCTCGCCTTTGCTCCTGTCTCGGCCGTGGAATCGATTCCGCGCGCTATGACAGCTACCACACCACTTTGTTGCGCCCGCCAACAGGTTACACAAGACGCGCATCTCCGCCACTTGTGCAAAAGAACAAGTACCAACAATCGTTACACTACCAACATTCGGTACTTGCAAATCTCCGCCTCTTCATTTATGTGAAAACAGACTTGCCGTCTTCTGGCTGCAACCTTCACCGACTCCAGAGACACTCACGCGCCCTCGGCGACCTCAGCTCTGCCGACGGCCGCTCCGTTGACAACAAACACGGCACGCTGCTTTCACTTCGTTCAACATCCTGCAGGTAAAATTAGTTTTGTTTGGATCCTTGAACATCCCCAGCATTTGTCCCCGTGCCAAAAATACGCCAGTCACGTTGTCATGTCTTGTTCTCCCCCAGACCCCGGGCCGCCACCTCACCTTGGCTTCCACTCTCACGATGGCTGCAACATGCAACTGGGCGTTTTTGCGCGGAAAAAGGCCCTACTGTCGTGTTCAAGCGTTCTCTTTCTCGTAGCCGTGATTGCGGAGGTACTGTACTACCTCTAGCAGGTTGATTAAAATCCCCCCAGAGCGCCAGACCTGGTGCCTAATTCACTTCCCTCTATCCAACACAACACAACACAACTCAGCTCGTGCATCTTCTTCATTGCTCACTGCAACGCAACTTATGCATTTTACTTCGGTTCTCTCGATTGTTTTTCGTCTCTCCCAGCTACTCTCCTTCTTTTCCCCTTCCTTCCATCTTTCCTCTTCTCTTCATCCCCCTCTCCTCTCTGTCTCACCCACCTGCACCTTTCCGCCTCACTTGTAGCCACCCACTGCAAGCTTGCAAACAACGCATCATTCTTTGGAGATTACCCAGGCGATTGAATAGCCGCATCTTCTGCTCTTGAATTTTGGATCTCTTCCAAGCCCCCTCGAGGTTTGTGCAATCCTACACCCATATCTGCGCGAGCCCTCCCCTTCTGCCAATGTTTCTCGTTTCGCCGTTTGCTCTTCATCTGCATCGTCTTATCCAACAACACCATCCTAAATTTTGGACTGCTGCTAACTCAAAACACCAGAATTGCATCATGAAGCCCATCTCTCGCTACAAAAAGCATCTTCTCCGTGACGGCGAGCGGACCATTCGCAAGTCCGTCTCGTACGAGCCCCTGCTTGACCTGTCTTCCTCAGACGACGAGGACCGCACTGGAGGTAAGGACTCTTCCAATGGTGCGTTCCCTTTGCTTTCCGTCATTTGCACTTTATCATGTTGCTTTTTTTTTCCTGTTCTTCGTCTTTGTTATTTTCCAGCAGAACCCACGTCAAACGCCGACTAACACACGTAGGTGCTCGTTTGAACGGCGCAAGTTTGACCCCCTCGCCAGCCGGCAAGCGGTATGTAACACAGACTCTTTCTCTGTTCCTTCCTCTGTACTAACGCCACGTCAGAGTGTTTGTCAAAAGGTCGGCCTCGGAAGCAGGAAGATCCCGTCGTGGCAGCACCGACTCCTTCCAGGTCGGCGCAAACACTGACGACGACGTGTTTGCCGACGACGACAACAACTCTGTTTCTGGTGCTAGCTTCACTGGAGAGCAGGGTGGCTCGTCCGAGGACGACACCCAGTTCCTCGAGGCCGGTGTCCCGTCCATCGACCCCCAGGGCATTTATCCCCCGACCGCCTGCATCTTTGCCGCAAAGTCAAGCCCCCCGTCCCCCTTTCGTATGCGCCCGCTAATACGTTGCACAGCCTTGCACAGTCGTATGATGACAAGACTCTCGAACGCGAAGTCACTCGCACCTTTACCAGGTTTGGCCCCTGTTATGTCAAGATTCGTCGCGACAATAAACAAATGCCCTTTGCCTTTTGCCAATTCACGGCAAGTTCTCGCCCATTATTTCAAACCCAGCACCTAGCCAACTAATCGTGTAGGATGACCAACATGCTAAAAATGCCGAAAACGTTAGAAGAGGACTCGTCATTCTTGGCCGCCCATGTCGTACTGAAATGGCCAGAGCTCATAGTAAGTTCGCCATTACTAGAGTGAATGTCAAATATTGACAAGAGTAGCTTCCTTTATCGTCTACAAACACTCTGGCGATATGATTTCCTCTGAGGAAGTTATTGAGCTCCTCGGTTCCCTTGGTGAACTCGCCAAAGCCGAAGATCTCGATGCCGAGATTCAGACGTTCATGCGGCTGCCTCCTGCCATCATCGCCGTCTACAAAATGTACGATCCCAACCGCGATGTGACTGGGGTAAGTTTCCCTTCCCAGGTTGACATCATCTTCTTTTCTAAATTGTCAGACCTTTCGCGGAGACCGCATGTACAAGGTAATTGCCTACGATCCCAAGTCGGCCAAGCCGCGGTCACCTGGCCAGGTCAGCCCGGAGAAGGAGAAGTTTCTGCAGCAGTACGATCGCGATCGCCGATCCGTTTACATGGGCAACCTTCCCTTGAACATGGACGAGGAGACGCTCACCGGCCTCGTGTCTCCCTGCGGCGAGGTCCTTGGCGTTATCCTGTTCAAGAAGCACGTGCCAGGCACTGCAGGTATGCCCTTCCCCCAATTCCGGCCACCCATCACGGCCCATGCTAACCAAGTAGGCAAAATGACTTGCTTTGCATTTGTCGAGTTTGCTCGCCCCAACTGCGCCGACGATGCCATCATGGCCTACGTATGTGCTCTCATACTCCCATACCTTTCCACGAAATCTCACTGACACAATGTTGCAGAACAACAATGACGTTAATGGATACCGCATCAAAGTCGACAGGAAGCAGTCTCGCACCTATGAGACGCCCCGTCGTAACCACCCCACGCGCTCGGCCAACTACTCGCACTCGACGTTCCCTCGTCGCCGCCAGGCGCACGTCATGCAGCCCATCTCGCCGCTGCACACCATGTTTGACCCGCCGGCCAACTACAGGCAGCCTGTCGCGTACTACGAGCACAGCTATGCTCCTGCCGTTGCCGTCTCTGTCGCCCCCGCTGATCACGGCGGCAGCAGCAGCAGCAGCGCGTCGTCCGCCGACCCGGACCAGACGCCCAAGGCCACCGCCGTCGAGGATGTGTCCCCTATTGTCATCGCCAGGAGCGACAGCTATGTGGCGACCCCGACGCCCAAGAAGACCCATGACAGCGGCCACGGCGCGTACGCGTACGGTCACCACATGGAGACGCCCATCCCCATGCATCACCAGCAGAATGCCGCCATGCCCATGGGCTGGTTCCCGCCCTTCCCCAGCTACCCGTACGGGCCGCCCATGTCGCCCTACGGGCCCATGACGCCGCACGCCACGCCCGGCATGATGTACCCAGGCTACAGCCCAAACCCCTACTTCTCGGGCATGTATCCGGAGATGTACCCAATGGCGTCGCCTCCGCACATGATGCCGCCGCCACCGCAGATGGCCGCGCCGCCGTTTTTCCGCCCTGAGGCTGCTCCGGCTCAGGCTGCTCCCGTTCAGGTTGCTCCCGCTCGGGTTGTTTCTGCCCAGGGTTCTCCTACTCGCACCGAGAAGAACCAGTCTCCCGCCGAGCCCACCAAGGAAGAAAAGTGAGCGCACTGCACTGGAAGAGAGTGCACTTCACAGAAGAAGAAACTTTTTGCTCTTCGTTGGTTGGATGAATTCTTTCCTTTATCACAGGGGTTTTCAAAAACGTGTTTTGTTTTGATATTCTTCGTTTTAATTTCGTTCATGTACGCAATGATTTCGGGAGGAGGACAGTACGCCCCAGACAAGAGCCAAGGAGATGCTCGAGGTGAAATTTAATGGAGAGAAAAAAGACAAAAACAGCAGAAAAGGGACGGAGTTGAGCTCAGGCTTTACTCGTACCCAACAGGCGGTATTCCGACGGAAGTATGTTTTTACTGGAGGGAGGAAAAAGGGACGCTATAGTTATCATTCTTTTTTTTAGTTTTACCCCCAGATTCGAATTAAATATTTTGTTAACCCATTCAGCTGTTCGCCTCATCTTTTTGCTGTGGAACTGATACGCACAGCCTTACAGCGCCGTGCGGGATCTGTTTAGCGGATCTTGACTCAGTCTACAGCGTCTTCAGCCGCTGCAGAGCGCCGGTGTCGACATCGAAAAGCGGGGCTCAACGGGCTGAGAAGAGGATCCATTGTTGACGGATCCTCAATGTTAAATGACCAAAAAGTTTTCTCAGACGACGATTCCCTCTCTCTCTCTTCATCATACGCGCTTGCTGCGAAACTTGCTATTACGGCATCTAGGAACGGTATTCGTCAACCGGCACGTACAGGCCTTCATCTGTCATAATGGGCATGCCCTCGTTCCAGGCGTCCAACGCCATCATCTACCTTACCTATGGAGTCTTTCTGTATGTCATGCCTCTCATCCCAAATACAACACTGCGCCTTTTGATCCTAAGCTAACCACCGTTACGCAGCTTCTTGGGAACGGGTATTGCTTGGAGGTTGCGAAACCAGGCCAAGACGGATTTCTTGTCTAGCAACGGCACTCAGACTGGTCAGGACTCACCTCTTCTCCCTCTTCCCTCTGCTTACTTGCGGCTTCTTCATATCTGAGGAAATCAACTAACACGGAGTAGCCTTTCCTCTTGCTCTGAACTTCATCGCCTCTGGTGAGTAAGGCGCGGTTTTGCATATAGTCATTTTTTGGCTATTTTGGTCCTTTTTTTCCGGAGCGGTAGCAGCAAAATCTGCTCAACCACGGACTATCGTCATGCTCGAGTCATGGAAACTCGGCTCGTCGCTAGTAGCACGCGACACGCCATTGACTGGAATACGTCAATACGCGCAAAATCATCTTGATTAAACAGGTTCGTACTCTACTTAGTATAATCTCCTCTCGTCTTCTCGACTCGTGGGAGAACTTGTTGTTCGCCACTGCTTCTGTGGTGAAACTAACCCGGTGGATGATACCAAACATCCCCCACTACTTTCAGGGCTGGATCTTGACAACAATTCTCTGCGAGGAGAGAGGATGCGGCTCACTACGGGCGCTGAGCTGAAATTCTGCCATCTGCGAGATCCAACCCGTGCTGTCTCTCTCAAGAGCAGCACGGGAGATGTCGCTGGGCAAGAAACAGCGAGGCTGAGATTACACCGTGATACTCGATCAAGTTAATGCTTGCGTGAGAAACGTGCTGCCGCTCCAATCTGCTTCCCCCCTTTCCCCCCCCCCCCCCCCCCC
>PHFE01000091.1:966747-1039260 GCA_002796755.1 Paracorniculantispora psalliotae
GCGTCCAGGGCGTCGTCGTCTACGCCCTCGCCTCTGCGCTGCCCATGCTCGTCTTTGGCTACCTCGGCCCCGTCATCCGCCGCCGCTGCCCGGAGGGTTTCGTGCTCACGGAATGGACGCGCCAGCGCTACGGCACGCCGGGCATGCTCTTCCTCAGCTTCTTGACCATGGTCACGCTCTTCCTGTACATGGTCGCCGAACTGTCCGCGATCGGCCAGGTCGTCAACACGCTCACGGGGCTCGACGGTCTGCCGGTGGTTATCGTGCAGTGTGTGATTACGACCATTTACACATCCCTTGGTGGTTTCAAGATTTCGTTCCTCACGGATGTCGTGCAGGGTGGCATGGTGGTTGGCCTCATCATCATCGCAACCATTACTATCGGCGTCAAGACGGAAATCAAAACCGAATTGATTGAGGAGAGCGGCCTCACCAAAGCCAACCTGCTCGGCTGGCAGCTTCTCTACATCCTGCCCGTCGCCGTGCTCACCAACGATTTCTTCCTCTCCAACTTTTGGCTCCGCACCTTCTCCTCCAAAACCGACAAGGACCTGCGCGTCGGCGTCACCATGGCCATGGTCGTCATCCTCTGCATCCTCACGCTCGTCGGCTGCACGGGTCTCATCGCCGCCTGGTCGGGCGCCTGGCCCGGCGACCCCGCGCAGGCCGGCTCGCTCGCCTTCTTCGTGCTCCTGCAGCAGCTGCCCGGCTGGGTCGTCGGCATCGTGCTCGTCATGGTCGTCAGCCTGTCCACCGCGGCGTTTGACTCGCTGCAGTCCGCCATGGTGTCGTCCGCCTCCAACGACCTGTTCCGCAACCGCCTCAACATCTGGTGGATCCGGGGTCTCGTCGTGCTCGTCATCATCCCTGTCGTCGTCCTCGCCCTCAAAGCCCCCTCCATTCTCCAAATCTTCCTCATCTCCGACCTCGTCTCCTCGGCCGCCATTCCCGTGCTCGTCGTCGGCCTGATTCCTCAGTTCTGGTTCTGGCGCGGCTTCGAGTTTGTCGTCGGCACCCTCGGCGGCATCTTCACCGTCTTCCTCTTCGGCACCTGCTACTACGGGGATGCGCGCCGCGGTGGACGCCTCATCCTGCTCGAGGAGGGCCTCTACGCCCAGGACTGGTCCGTCTTTGGCGCGTTTGTGGCCGCGCCCGTCGGTGGTCTCATCTGGGGCTTCATTGCGCTCGGCTGCCGCCTCGGTTTCCAGTTCGCCAAGGCCAGGATCACGGGTGGTGTGTTTGACGCCCTCGACAAGCCGCTGGAGGCGGTCCGTCCTCTGAGCAGTGACGGCGAGGTCGTCGAGGAGAGCGTCTCGACCACCCCAGGCAAGTTTTTCTAATCAACACATGTGTTTGGTGAAAGCCCATGCACAGATGTTGCTCAAGATTAGAACGAAAAAGATATGGATAGACACGGAAATGGATGATTGTAAATAGCAGGGTTTTGGCCCAGACAGGGCTATTCTTATTTAATGATCTGGAGAAGCATGGTTTGTGTGCATAGTCTCTCGATGCACACATGTTTTATATATAGTACAGTAAATAATCCCATCGCTTTTCTTTCCCGGAAATGTACATTCCCTCCATTTCTCTCTTCTTGTTATACATGAATGCTCTCTTCAACCCCTATGCAAATTCTCTCAACGACCGCCCTGTTTTTTCGCCGCCTCCATCTGCTCCTTGGACTTCCAACCAGCGCGGTGCAACGACTCCTTCTCAATGGCGGCCTGCTCCTGGCGGTACGCCTTGGCCGTCGTGCCCGCCGCGGTGCCCCATATGCGCCAGGGACCGCTCTCGTACGTCGCCGTGTCCGTCGCGCGCGCGAGCACCACGTACTCAATCTTGTCCTGCACGCGCAGGCTGCCCGGGATCATGTCCTTCTCGTCCACCACCGTGCCCTTGGGAGCCTTTTTGTGGCGCCACATTTGCTGCTGCGACGACACGGCCACGACGGCCTGCTCCGACAGCTTGGTCTTGTCGTACGGGTTGACGGTGTGGATGAAGTGGCTGACGATGCGCGGGTAGATGAGGCGCCGCGAGTCCTTGACGTACTCGAAGCGCACCACCTCGGACGGGTGGCGCCGGTCCATGGCCGCGTGCAGCTGCTTGGCGAACCGCGGCAGGCACAGCCGCGACACCGTCGCCTTGTCGCCCGCGGCAAACGCCTCCATCATCTCCCGGTACATGGCCTTGGCCGTCGGCGCAATCTTGGCGCGGTGCGCCTTCCACAGCGGCCGCTTCGTCCATCCGGGCATCGACCGCAGCTTCGTCGTCAGCACCGACAGCAAGCCCTGCAGCATGCTCTTGCTGCGCCAGAACTGGTACTGGAACAGGTCGACGGGGTTCTTGGAGCGTTCGGCAAAGGGGATCGGGACAAAGGTGCCTGTAGGTTAACGGAGCATTGTTAGCTCAATGGTACTCGTTTTGATCTTTTTTTTGCGGCAAAACATGGTAAGACTGCCGTGGAGGAGGGGCGTGATCATACCAGGAAACAGGGGACCGCCGCCGTCTCGAAACACTTCCATCGCCGCAGCCTTTTGCATCTCCGACATGGTCTGCTCTTTGGTCGCGTTGCGCTCGCCAATCTTTT
This sequence comes from Paracorniculantispora psalliotae, assembly GCA_002796755.1. Lineage (NCBI taxonomy): Eukaryota > Fungi > Ascomycota > Sordariomycetes > Hypocreales > Cordycipitaceae > Paracorniculantispora > Paracorniculantispora psalliotae. The sequence goes on from PHFE01000091.1 coordinate 969,338, forward strand.
GCGACGAGTTCATGGCACGATTGACGCGGGTCCGCGAGACCTGGGCGTAGCTGCGCGCGGGTGCGGCCGCCCAGGGCATACGGATAACCTGTGCCGCAGGCCGGCGGAGCGACGCCATGGTTGTCGTGGTCATTGTCGGGGGGAGAGTCACTTCCCAATGGTGTTGTGGTCTGTCGGAATTTTGCCCGAGGGGCGACTCAATTGGACTGGTTTCGGATGCGTTGCAAAGGAAGACGATAAATTCAGTGGCCGTTAAGGAGAAGAAAATAGTGCCACGAGCGACCACGGCCGTTCTCCTTCGTTAATTGTCGAGATCGAGGAGCGGCATGGTAGGTAAGGCTTCTTCTGGGTGTGTACTGCTGGTCCACACCGCCTAGATGCCAGATGGGGACAGCTACCAGGTACGTACCTTTAAACTGGGTGCGGCGCCCAGTTCTTAACTCCAACTAAACTCGTAAACATTTATTAATGTTAAATTTTAAATTTAAAAATGAATCGGTTCTATTATTTTATGCTAAACGCTTATCGTAGACAGAACATATAAACCCCCAAAAAGCAAGAATGAAAATAGCTAACATCGAGTTCCAAGGCCCAACATTCAATATCTCAGGCTCCAGTACAAAACAGTCAGCAAGCTGAACCAGCAATGTGCTTACCTTTTGCCACTGCCATGAATTAACCAAGATGCGGCAGTTTAGCTGGGCAGTTCCACAGCTTCATGTCGTTCGCTCGGTAGTTCTCTGGGGCCCCATCCTCCAGTGTCTCGGTGCGATCGATCTTTCTTGTCGTCGAAATCTCGTCCAACCAACTGCTGCGCAAGTTGAGCCTCTCTGTTTCGTTTTTGGGACGCTTTCTTATCACGGCGGATCAAATAAATGGCTGCCAGACCGAAGATACACAGCAGAGCTATTCCGCCAATAACACCGCCGATGATAGCGGGAGTGTTGTTTGTACCTGAGCCTTGAGAGGACGCTTGACCAGACGCTCCGGATCCGGCTGTTGAAGATGCGGACTGGACAGGACTGCCAGTGCCTCCACTACTAACGTTGACATCTGTGCTGCTATTGTTGGTTCCAGTACCGCCACTACCGCCACTACTGCTGTTGCTACTGCCATTGCCGGTGGTCCCGTCGCCGGTCGTGGCTGGGTTCGTCGCTGTCGATGTTTTGCTCGCGCCATTGGACGTACTCGTCACAGCAGGCGCTGGATCTTTTGACGGAGCGGGGCTTGCAGCTGACTCGGGGGGGTTCGTTGTGACCTTGGGTGCTTCAGTCGTGGTAACCGGGGTAGGCGAGATGAAATATTTGTCTGTAACGGCCCTGGTGCCGCAAGCAATATAATAGTAGTTATCCTTGTTGGCCAGAGCGAGCACAGCAGTCGAGCAGACGTCGGTGGATGAACTATAGATCTTATGTCAGTTGATGGTTTTCCACTTTTCTAACCTGGTTTCCAACTTACCATGTAAAGGTGGTCAGTTTTCCTTTCGTATCACCACATCCTTTCGAGCAATCGTATCCGTCGATACAAGCGCCAGCAAGACCACAGTCAACTGCTCGATTGACGGTTGTTGGGCAGTATCCCCAGAGTTTGTTGTCCGCGTCAAATCGGCAGTTAAAACCAGCATTTGGAGTTCGGAAATGGGCAGGATTTCCATCAAGATATCCGCATGTTGTAAGTGCGGGAGGATCGTCTGCTCGGATCTGCAGTTGCGTGTCGTTGCCAACGCCAAAGAACGAGTCGAGAAGCGAGGCGGGCTTGGGAAATGAATGGACGGCCGGAGATAAGGCAAGCAAGGTAAAGAATGTGAGATATATGTGCATTTTTGCTGATTTTACTGATATTGATCAGCGTAAAGCAATATGTGTAGCCAAACGAAACAAAATAGTTTTGAGTGAAAGGTGCGAGACATGACTACCAACAGTGGCGGACCTCCCCATTATCCTACTTTCATGGCAGCACTTGGTCTGCACCATGGCCGCCAGTAACCCTGGTCATGGCCGCCACATATTCACTGCAAGAGAAATACGGTCCGGCGCTGCACCAATCAAACATGCAGCCATTCTGCAAGCTGCATGTAAGTCGCAGGGACTGCGTCCTCAGCAGCGCATGTCGGTGGCTCCCCGCCTACCTGGCTCCATTCACATTGGCCTCTCCGATTGGCAGCGCGCCGCATCGCCCCATATATATAACCGCCCGCCGTCATTTCTCCTTTTTTTGTCTGTTAGGCCAGCGCTTTTGCTAGGCTAGAAGCCTCTGTCTGTAACGGGGCTTTCCTGTCTAGCGTAGTTGTGGACTGTATTGATGTCAGGCTCTCAATCCCAACTCGTGCGACCGTGGCCGTCGCTGGTGCACCATTGACATCCTCCAGACAAGCGACCCGTGTACCACCATGCGTAACAGGAAACTGGCGCTACTCGCGCCGCCCATCTTAATATTTTTTATTCTGGCCTCAAGCCTGTATTACGGACGAGACCAGCTGTCCAGCCTGAAGCTACCGTTCAACCTCGATCTGCACGGTTACCGCGACCGTTGGACAACACCTACCACCGGCGCTGAAGATGGTGAGCAACCCCAAGGCCCTGCCGCGTCTTATCCTGTGCGCCGACGTCTTTATTTTTTGTACTAACAGAGCATATAGCTGTGATATTAACTGGTTCAAATATAACCACATATCTCGATGCGATTTTTAAGCCTGCGTCGACCTCGCTACCCCGGCTAGACTGCCCCGATATCGATCGCAAGCGATACGCGCCGTTACAGGCACCACCGGACGCCGGTCGCGAGCTTAAATATTTCTTCGCGCTCGACCTGCGCAACTGCTTGACGCTTCTTCCTCGCCTAATGGGAAGTATCGTGCAAGTCATCGAGTTCCTTGGCGGAAACAACTGCGCCCTATCCATCGTCGAGGGGCATTCTCCCGATGGCACTGCAGAGGTCTTAACCGCGCTCAAGCGTAATTTGGGAGAAATGGGCGTCACGTATCATTTCCAAACATCTGACTTGGACCCTTCGAGCGGCGAGAGAATCGAAAAGCTGGCGAAACTGCGCAACCTGGCTGTGCAACCAGTCGTGGATGATGGCAGCCGTGTCACAGACAACACCACGGTGATATTCCTCAACGATGTGGCAGCCTGTGCAGAAGATATCCTGGAGCTTGTCTACCAACGCCGCAACCTGGGAGCAGACATGACGTGTGCCATGGACTGGACATACGTTGGCAAAGACCCTACGTTTTACGACGTCTGGGTCGCTCGAGGCATCAACGGGGATACCTTTTTCGAGATTCCGCCAGACGGAAACTGGAACTCTGCGTGGAATCTCTTCTGGAATGCCCAAGACACTCAGACAAGATACAGTCAGCAGCGGCCTTTCCAGGTCTTTGCCTGTTGGAATGGTGCTGTGGCCTTCTCTGCGAAGCCTCTACTCGAGGGTCTGAAATTCCGCACAGCCAACGCTGATGGTGGCGAGTGCGCTCAGGGTGAACCCCAATTGTTCTGCAAAGACATGTGGTATCGCGGATACGGCAAAATTGCCGTCGTACCAACAGTGAATCTGGAGTACACCGATGAAAAGGCAAAGATGATCAAGGACTTGAAGGGTTATGTTTCAGGTCTAGTATCACGGCAGGATGCCTCTGGTGATGCCTTTGAGTGGCAAGGGAGTCCGCCCGAAAATGTTAAGTGCATGCCTGTGTGGGAGAATCAGTACTGGCAGAAGTGGAACGAGGGTCTATAACTGACCAGCAAGATCCTATCTTGGTGAGCACCGCCGAAGGGCCATTTGCCTAAATTAGAAGTCCAAGGTTACCTGAAAAGACAGGCGAGAGTCGACAGCACGGACATAAATTGTATTCATCTATAGAAATATATATCCATCTAATTGTTTCTCTCCCTTAATAGCTAGCGATATGCCTAGACGGATGCATCTTCCCTGATATTACCTGTGAAATCATGTTCCGTGTTTTTTTGAGCTGCTCTTCTTCTTGCTCGCCGCTGAGGTGTTTGACCGTTTGGGCTTAGTGTCTGCTCAATCTCTGGCTCCGTCTGCTACCCTGTAGTTTGTTTAAAATAAATATTACGGCAGATGCTTTCTAGCATAGGCTCTTTTATTAAATGAGACGGTTGTGGGGCGTTTTCTTATTCGTTTTAAGCCTATTTAAGAGCGTATTATGGCCAAATGGGCATATTGGTGACAAATTGAGTGGTGGTGGTTGAGATGAGCTCTGGTGGAGTTCTCAACTTTACACACCAAAAGTTGCGACTGTGCCAAGTTCCAAGCCACAACCATATACATCTCTGCTGTCGATTTCAACTCCCATCACTCCGAGCCCCAGGTAAAACTCTACACGTTGCAACATTCTCGCGCAACAATAGCTCAGCAGCCCAATTGGTATCAAACCGTGCGCAGCCCGTCCTCCCGTCGCGCGACGCGCACACTAGACGATACTCTCTTCCTCGTTTCTCTCCAATATTACTTCACACAACCTCCACGATGCGGGTGACACCGACGCTCCTGCGCAAGAGCTTCCTGACGCGTAGCATGGATGAGCTCAAGCGCAGGTCTAGCATAGGTAAACGATGCGTGCGCACCCATCATTCACTGAGTCGTTAAGCTAATGCCGCTGCAGCATGGAACCTCGAAGCTGTGAAGGGTCCCAACGGCCCACGGCCACTCTACGATTTCCACGACGAAAGCTCCGTACGCGACTGCATCCTCATGTCTGACGACCTCATCGGCGGTTCCTCTAAATCCCAATTCGACCACATCACCAATACTACCACCACAACCCCAGCATCCGCTCCCTCCACATCCTCCCCAACGCCATCTTCATATGCGCGCTTCCACGGCTCGATATCCACCGCCCTGCCCAGCGACCTCCTCAAGATCAAGCGCACTGGGTACGCCGCCTTCCGCACGCCGACGCAGGCACCCACACTTTTTGGCAAGTCCGTCTGGGACATTGACCCCTATATCTACCTCGCGCTGCGCGTCAGGTCCGACGGCCGCGCGTATTTCGTCAACGTACAGACCGAGGGCGTCGAGCCCACCGACCTGCATCAGCACCGCCTCTTTGCCAAGCGGCCTGGCCAGTGGGAGACGGTCTTGATCAAATGGAACGACTTTGTGCGCACGAATTACGGCTTCGTGGTAGAGCCGCAGACGGAAATCCTGCGGCAGCGCGTGGCGACGGTTGGCGTGGGGCTGACAGACCGCGTCGAAGGGCCGTTTGAGCTCTGCATCGAACGGATCTGGGCGACGAACCAGCCACCTGATGCGGAGGAGGAGGGCAGGATCGAACAGGACGGCGGCCTCAAGACGAAAACGGGCGCCAGGATCAAGTGGTAAACGATAGTCACGGGGTGACAAGACATTGTAACATAGTACCTGCGCGGAAGATGGTCACTGGACAGGAGCTGTGGTAGGATTAAGAAGGCCCATCAGCACAACAGATTACCTGACGGAGCACAAGTCGCTTGACAGAATATAAGCTGCCTAGCATAGGTATGCAAGCCAATTATCTAAACAATTTATGTACTGTGTCAATAATCACTAATTAAGAGTCTCAGCTAAGGCTCATTTTCTTAACCGGTCCTGTACTTTTCTCATGACATTTCCCACCTACATAAAGACAGATAGATTGCCGCGTAGTCACAGACTGAGATGAGCATTTCTGTCACGAAAGTTGCGTTCGTCGCAGAGGATCCTAGACATGTATTTTTGTTGCACCCATTCAATTTTGTACATTTTACGAAAGTAAGGGATACCAACACTTTCTGCCTATACCATGTCCATGCGATCATTCAAGTACCAAAACTTCCCTATGCGTCGTAAACCGCAGCCTCCGTCACGCTGAGCCTAGACTCAACGCCTCTGCATTTTTGCGTAGCGCAACGTAGGCGGCGGCATAATCGGCCGCTAGCGTCATCTCTCCTGTGAGCTTCATAATCATGGCCCGTTTCGCCATAGTCTCGCATTGCTGGTTGATATCCTCCACGCTGGACCAGTGGTCAAACGCGTGCTGCACAGCCACCAGCGCTCGCGTCATGTATTCGCCGCGCTTGCTCGACCTCGGCTCCATCCTACCGGCCATGCCCATGTTCGCGTCGGCTAGATACGAGTACAGCCGTGCGGTGAGCGCGGGCGTCTCGCATTCGAGCGATCGCGGGAGGGCTGCGTTGAGCATCTCGATAGCGGCTTCAAACTCCTCCAGCGAGACCAGGATGTTGGCGAGCGTGCCTGTAGCATCCCATAACTGTGGAATCAGGCGTGCGCGCCACGCGAGGTTGGCAGCGCGGATCGCTGTCGAGAAGCCGCGCTGTGTTCGGCCGCACTTGTCAAGCAGGGCGACCTTGAGCAACAAAAGTTTGACCAGAATGGCGATGTCTTTGTTCTCATCTTTTATGATACCAATCATAGTATTAACCTTTTCAAAGGCTGCTTGCAAGTCTCCTCGTCGTGTTAAATAGTCGATATGCAGCGATTCAATCATAAACGTCATGTCTGGTTCCAAGTCGTCGGCCTTGGACTGCAGGAGCTGGTCAAGCAGTTCTTGAGCGCCATCCATGTTATTGTGGTGTAAATCTTTGGAAAGTTTGATGATTCCTCTATATTTGTGCCAGTATTGGCTTGGTTTCCACGAACGAAGAGAGTTGCTGTCGAGACCCTCTAACTGCTTGAGACCGTCGTCGTATTTGCCGCGCTCGGCGTGAATCAAACCGAGGCGGCAAATTATCTTGAGCTCATCATCAAATACAGAATGCTGGCTGTGACAACGAAGAAATATTTCGCAGGTAGCCGTAGACAGATGTGTCAGGCCCAGTCGGCTCCACAGGGCAGCGTAGAGTGATAGCTGCGCGCCAAACATGTTCTTCATATTTCGTGTGACGATGAGATGTGAGCTGCGGACGATGGATTCGACAGACGTGGCAACACTCTCGCCATTGATCAGACCCAACTTTGCCTCGCTGAGTAGGACTGAGCTCCATAGCGCACCCATTCCCGATTCTTTGGCCTTGACGCGAAGGTATGCCAAGCTTTCCTTGCCAGTTCCGAGAAGACTATTAGACTCGAGCTCGCGGACCAGCTTCGGGTGCGCTCGCCCAAAGTGAAAGAGCCAGTTTAATGCGAAGTTCAGACAGGTCATGTCTCTGTTTTCGCGCGCCGTAGTGACCGTCTCGAGCATTGTGGTGACGGCATCGCGGTGGCAGCCAAAATCGGCTTGTAATACAGCCAAATTCATCAACGCATATTGATAGAACAGCCGGTCACGATATTGCATAGTATAATCGAAATAGCGGTGTAATAGATCGAATGCAGAGGGATAATCTCCGGCCCGCCAGGCATTTAAAAAGCTGCGCATATTAGCGAGAGTGAAAGTCAGCGGGAAAAAAAAAACAAAAAAACAAACCTGAGATAATGTGTTAAGCTTGGAACAAGGAAACTGGCTTGGAGAAGATCTTGAAATTGATTGATTGTCTCCAACGGTACTCTGTTCCCATATTCTGCACCGTGTTAGCCTTGTCATCGCCACATGGTACAAGTGGCTTACTCTGCATTTGCTCAATCTGAAAATCAAGAAGTACTTCAACATCATCAGTGCTAACGGCCACAGTACCAAGTCGGTCACCGGTGAGCATGTCATCATATGTAACCGACGTCAGGGCGGAGACGCTTTCCGGGCTCCAGCCCTCCGCCGCGCCCGTCAACAAGACATCGTCAAAGCTCAGCTTGCTGAAGTTTGGATTTTTCCGCTTCTGATGATGCGCCGTCGGCTGCCGGTAGCGTACAAAATCCTTCCAAAGCTCCGCGCAATCGTGAAACCGCAGCCGCTGGTACTCGACCATGGCGCGGCGGATAAAGGCACCAAACGGCGAGTTGCGCGCAATCTGAATACCCTCTTCCATTTCCGGGATACCAGCCTCGCTGAGACGGCGCAGCTCTTCCTTTGTCTTAGCCAGCAGCAACTCGAGGTTTTCAAAGAATTCGTTGAGCGCATCCAAGGAGTTGATGTCCCATAACCGCGTGAGGAACTGATCCCACAGTTTCCGCCCTGGCATGCCCATGACGAACGGAAAGCTTCCGAGAAGCTTCTCAAAATCCTTTATGGTTATAACGAGGCTGACGGTGCGTTCTGCCTTGGCCCATCGGCCAGCCTGCGTGGTGGGCGGTCCGCCAGCCTCGTAACCCATGGTGTGTGATGTGATAAAGGACAAAACTGGGACGATGGCATCATTAGGGATGGCTTCTTCGATATAGAGCTGCATGAGAGCAAGCAGGCCAATTTTGGCCGGATTCAGGTAGCGAGCCATGGCAGATGGGCTGTCTCAATACCTGCCCTTGGTCACTGATGTGGTGTGCTTAATGGCTGTGCGTCACTGAGGTGCATTCTGCGCACGCTGACCAGTTCATACGGTAGCCATGGTAGAGCAGCCCAGGTATTCAAGATGGAATTTCTGTGTCTGCCGAAAATCTTGAAGATTCTTTCTCAAATGCAAATGCCAGGAAGTCGCGGTGTTGGATAGTCGACACGTCGTGGGGCAGGTGGACGCGTTTGGTGCAACTGCCCGGGGATTCCTCGGCTGCGGCTAACAAAGCAACGACATCCCACCTGCAGCCACTCTAGATATTGTCCTCATTTCCTCTTCTATACTCAAAGGGCTGATTCTTGTCATTTGATGCAGTCAATAATTTTAGAATCCACAATCTACCCCCGCATATTGCGTGGTGTCGCGGGATACTTGCCTGCACTGGCGAATTGGGTTGCACTACAAATACAGGCTGCTCAGCTTCTCTCTCGAGGTGAACATCACGATCATGCACACGACTGTCATTTCGCCACAAAAGAAACGGATTTGGTTCTCCTCTAAGGAATAAGTACAATTTCGATCCCGCCGGGAATGCTCTATCAATTTACCAACACGTTGCGCTATAACTGCAATCCACGCTTACGCGACCTTGTCCTTGTTGTGGTAGTTGACGTTGTCGTTCCAGCTGTTTCTAGGTTAGTACTTCTCGTTTCAAAAATGGTCTCGTCGACCAGTATCGTCGTCGGTTGCGTCGCGCAGAAAACTCGGTCGGAAAATGACTTACAAAAGAGTCTACACTTTGTTAGCACCGGTCAGAATCTCAGGACATAGATCTAAGCTTACCTTGTCACCGTTACCCCACTGGTAGTTCTTGGTGCGGATGTTCTGGTAGGCATACTCGGTACGCTCCTCCAAAGCAGGCATGTGGCTCCAGTGCTCCCAGTGCTCGTTCCACAGATAGTAGGCGTTGGCGCTGGCGGCGATGAGGCAAGGGGTGACACCGCTATGATTTGTTAGTTATTCTGTTCTCGCAAGAATGTGTCGTCGTTTCGTAGCAAAGCTGTGGCATTGCTCGATTGAGGCTTATAGTCGCTCGGTAGTTTCCGGCTCGGCACAGGAACGGCTTACTAGATCGAGATCTTCTTCCAGAGAGCTGAAAAGACGTTAGCAACACTGTCCCATCGCAATTGACCCGTTATTGTAGGGCCCGGGAACTCAATGGGGCGTACCGGTGGTGCCAGCGGCGTGGTCCTTGATGTGCTGGCGCTCCTTGATGAACTCGTTCTCGGAGGCGGAGCTGGCGAAGCGACGCTGAGCACCGGCGCGGGCTTGGGCGGCGAAGCGCGGGGCGCTGCGAACGGCCTGTCGGGTGGCAAACATGGTGATGGTGATTGTTGATGACGACGGGTGCAGTGTGCAGGTTTGGCAGGTCAGACCATTTTCGATGAAGCTCGGCTCCAGATGCGGGTGGGTGCCTGAAGATTGAGGCGCCAATATTCATTGGTGCACGTGACTCCGTGGGTGTTCCGCGCTATCGCAGCTTCGTCATAAACGAACGGCGCGATCGTGGGGCAACGCAGGAGCGGCCGACCGCCCAACTAAAATCTGAAAAAATATGGAATTTGTTTCAAGAGCCTTAATCCATCGTTCATAAACTATAGATTGGGGTTTGAAAACGCTACAATTATAACCTCTGTGCAACCATTTGCCCATGCCAATTCTGCTCCCTGCCCGGGTGGATATGAGGCGAGCGAGAGGCGATTCGGCAGCGTTCAGTAAAAAGCTACCATAATTCGAAATATTGAAGAAATCTACAAAAATGGGATTCAGAATCACAACCTGGAACGGTAAGGATTCAACAGTTCAATTGCTGACTTGGAAGCTAATATGCGACAGTAAACGGCATTCGGTTCGTCTCGCCTTCCCAATCAATTGGCTTTCAGCTAATCTTTCAGCAATCCCTTTGGGTATCAGCCATGGCGAGAAAAGCGTACTTTTCAGGTGAATACTTTCTTGGGCGCACTCTGTCTGTTGCTGACATGTTAGGCCATGTTCGATATTCTCGAGGCCGACATCGTCATTATGCAGGAAACCAAGATCCAGCGCAAAGACTTGCAAGATGACATGGTGCTCGTGCCAGGCTGGGATGTATATTTTAGTCTCCCACGGCATAAAAAAGGTACGATAGCGATAGCTAAGTGCCCAAACAGCGACCGTGCTAATAATATCTTCAGGCTACTCTGGGGTTGCCATCTACACCAAGAATGCGACATGCGCACCGATCCGTGCAGAAGAAGGCGTCTTGGGAATACTTTGCCCCCCGAAGAGCAACATACCATATCGAGAACTACCAACGGACCAGCAGATTGGCGGATACCCGGCGATGAGCCAGCTCAGTGGAAACGTTGACGAGGCATTGCTCGACTCAGAAGGACGATGCGTCGTGTTAGAGTTCCCAGCCTTTGTGCTTTTCGGAGTGTACAGTCCGGCAAACCGCGATGAATCTCGGATTGAATTCAGAGAAAGCTTTGTGGAGGCCCTTGAGGCGCGTATACGAAATCTGATCGCCGCAGGCAAACAAGTGATTCTTACGGGAGACTTGAATATTATCCGCAGCGAAATGGACAGCTCTAATGTTGCGGAAGGCCTCAAAAAGGAGGGCTTGTCGATAGATGAATGGCAATCGACCCCGACACGACGGATACTCAATCAGCTCTTATTTGACGGGACGGTCTTCGGGGACCGCGACGAAGGACGTGAGCAACCGGTTTTATGGGACATCTGCCGGTGCTATCACCCCACACGGATGGGAATGTACACATGCTGGGACACGAAAAGAAATACGCGGCCCGCGAATGTGGGTAGCCGAATCGACTACATCTTGTGCAGCGACGGGATAAAAGACTGGTTCGTGGAGTCCAACATCCAAGAGGGGCTCATGGGGTCAGATCACTGTCCCGTCTACGCCACGATGAGCGAAAAAGTGATGAAAGATGGAGAGGAGTTTGCTCTAGCAGAGATGATGAACCCCGAGAGCATGTTCCGAGACGGAGGTCGGATACGGAGCTGGGAGCAGCGGGATGCACTGCCCCTCTCGGCGAAGTTGATCCCGGAATTTGATCGGCGCCAAAATATACGAGACATGTTTACACGCAAGGCATCGCAAACTTTTTCGCAGATGGAGCAACATGGTGCTCATTTGCGCCCAGCAGGAAACAAAGATATGGGTCCCAAAACGGGCGCAAGCTCGAGCGCGACTACGACCGGTGCGTACAGCGCAGAGGGCACAAGCTGTTTCGGGAACGCAGGTACAGCAGTGACTTCTTCAGCAAGCACGACAGGCAGGGAGCGGGGGAACCAGATCAAGAGAAACCCTGAAATGTCAGCGGAGGCGGAAGGTCCAGCCGCCAAGAAGAACAAAAGCTCGAGCGACGCGAAAACAAAGGTTGCCAACGGGCAAAGAACCCTACAAGGATTCTTCAAGCCTAAGACGAGTGCTTCTAGCGCTGCTGCAGCAGCAACGGCCATGCCGCGTTCTGCAGTGCGCGGCCAAGTGCCTGGAGGTGCGCGGACACCACCGCCAGCCAACCGGACGCCGTTGCAGACACTAGCGCCATCGCCAACGACGTCGACCAAGGCTATTTCTCCGGGCAAGGTGTTTGACCCGATTGAAGCAAAAGAGTCGTGGTCGAAGCTGCTGGGCAAACGGGTGGTTCCGAAATGTGAGCACGAGGAACCGTGCATTAGCCTGGTGACAAAAAAGCCGGGCGTTAACTGTGGTATGTTTTGTGCTTTTACTGTCCGCCTAGTAGCAGGCCGTTTTTACACGTGGAGCTGAGACTGACAACCGTCTGTGATGGGCAACCTGACAGGCCGCTCGTTTTACATTTGCCCGCGCCCGTTGGGGCCGTCGGGCGAAAAAGAGCGAGACACTGAGTGGCGATGCGGGACATTTATCTGGAGCAGCGACTGGAGCAGCACCACATCATACAACGGTGTATAAGACGTAAATTTTGAGAGGTTATGCATTCGCCGAAATGAAAATGCACACCTTCTACGCCACGTCCGAGATGCTACGGCCCCAGGTCCGTTCTGAGCTGCAGGCGCAGCTTCGGGGCCGAAAGTCTGGACCCGGATCTTTGGGATACAGGGCTTCTATCGAGGGAGCGTAGCAGAATGCTGGCCCCAAAAGGGCAGCGTCAGGCCAGGTTCCCAAGCTCGTCTAGCGAGGCCGGAGACCCACGGGAATGATATAACCATTGGCTGCGATAACGAACTATTGGAACAGTGACTAGACGAAACAACCGCACTTGGCCGAGGTCAAGCTAGCAGGCAAGGCCGGCCTCGACGCTATTCCAGGACACCATAAAGCTACCGAGTAGCATGGATGAAAACCACTACGTCTGCGGCTCCTAGCCTTCCCCTCCGTGAACCAATCCCAGCGACAAGCCGGGTAGCTGGGCACGGTGACACGAACAGATCATCGAGAAGAAAACCAATGTCGTTGCTGTGCAACCCCAATCAAAGGCTTTATCCTGACGGATGGCGTGGGTTGACTACCTAGGCTCTGCCTAACAGGCAGCCAGCAACATGTCAAGGCGAAGTGAAATCTCCTGGGCTACACAGGGGAGGGGGCGTGTGCGCTGCGCCTGTGCACCGGACCAGGGTCCAGAAAAACGAAGGGACAAGAAAGATTGGCAGCCCTGTTTTCTTTGTACGAGGGTGAGTTGAAAGTGAGAGGGTGTGCAGGCTCCATCCCTCGGACGCGGGCGCGCCAGTAAAATAAGAGCCAGTGTTGAGACACAGTTACACCAGCTAGCCAGCCACAGTAAAAATTATATCAAATATCATCTGCATAACAAATTAGCAACACTCATGTCGTACATATTTCTGCATCGCCGATTTTTATATAGGGCGAAATCCAGCATGCGCAAACGATCACGGGAGAGCGACGGCGGGAGGCTGGTGACAGAGAAAAGCGCTCCAAAGTGTGAATTTCATGTGGGGAAGGGCTCTCACTTCACTGCACACGCAAGAAGCGGTGACTGACCGCCGTGAATGAAGTGAAGAGGAAGCAAAAAATTTCCGTAATACGAGATGTGAGTATAAGTTGTGGTATAAGTTGTCCGCGCTGGCAAAGCCCTGCTAGCTGGAGAAGGAAAAGGCCAAGCAGCTCGTATCGTGCAAGAAACAGCAAAGAAGAACGCCAACTTGGTAGTTACAGCGAGAAAAAGTAATTGCCAGTACTTCTCTGTATGCCTACAAAAAAGAAGAAGTATAAAAAGGGTATTATATTATCTAGTAGACAGCGCGAGGAAAGAAAATGAAATGTGTTGCAGTTCTGTTGCGCCGTCCGCGCTCGCGGCGGGGAGTTGTGCAGCTGTTGGAAAATTTGTTACTGTCGTGCGCTCTGGTACTGTGGGTGTGAAGAGAATGTTCATACGAGGCAATTTAGTTGTCTTATTTTTAGTCTGAGTGTGAAGCAAGGAACGTGGTTTGGCCATGTCGCGCTGCTAAGCCCCACGTCACTGGTATTGTTCTGCTACCTATTGTTCTTCCGTGTCGCTTCGCTTGGTTGCGCAATTAGGACTCTGCTGTCGAATAGGTGAATTAATCTTCTTAGCCTTGCACTCTAGATACCTTCAACACTCGACCACTATCTGAGCTTGCCGCTCGCTTTACAGGGAAAATACATGGACAGCATTTTCAACTTCAGCCCGTTCTGGACGCAGGACGAATGCATTGCTGATTCAACATCGGCCATCAACTCGATACGATGCAGCGCGTTACGAGTTTGTTTAGAGAAGAACCGGAGCCGAGAGGAAAAAACAGCGTGCCTGGAGGGTATGTTTTCTTGGCACGTTGCAATTCTGTCGCTAACAAAGTGCCCTCAGATATTTTGCATGACGTTGTCTACGTCATCGAAAGCTTGCTATGGAACCCCCGGGATGGCAACGATATTATTGAACGAATTGTCGCATTTGGCGCAGAAAAAAAAACCGACCCTGTCCTAATCGCCAAAGAAGCCATCGCCCTCTGGTATACCAGCGCAGTGCCTGTTTCCACAAGAGATCCTCATCAGGGCTTGCCGCCTGACGCCGAGATAGAAGTAGAGGACGGTGCGACACTATTGAGATGGAATCGACAATATGCTGCCGAAAAGCACGAAATAGCAAACCTTGGACTTATCGGCATGTTGTTGACATCCGAGACATGGTTACGTCCAGAAAGTCCAAGGCTTCAGTTCGGAACTTTAGTCGCCAACGCCGCCACTGCTATTCTATTTGGTGCGTTCATGATTTTACCGAAAATGGGTGGTCTTGAACCCCAAAATCTGGTGGTCCATGTTCTAGAAAACAACGAGGCGATGCAACTATACTTGAGAACGACCTGGCAGTTGGCTCGAGAAGGCGCTTCAAAATACGCCAGCTCCCCGTCCGCTGAGTATGGAGCAACCGCGTCGGAGTTGAAGCTTGATCACACTGGAAGGCGATTGTTGAGCAAAATTGGACAGGAAACTTGGTCTGTCGCGTCACGTTGGCATCCTTGCCGAAAAACACCAGGATCTGCATGGAACAAATTCATGAGGAACACGAAACAGCCGTATTTTCCCATCAAAAAAGCAACCTGCGCTCTTCAGTATCAGATACCAAGTTCCTGTCTCTCCTTAGCTGAGCCATGGGAAATATATTATTCTGCTTTGCGTTCAAAATTTGATCAGGTAAGATTCTGCCACCCTCGCGCGTGTCCCACTAACACCTGGCAGACACAAAGACGGAGAGTCATCCTTTCTGATACCGAGAGAGCGATGCAATTCTCAAAACTTGCAGCAGAAACTCGCTCGCCTTATCCTATGAAAGAACACTCAGAGAATGTATGTACGCCTCCTTCCCGCAAGACACAGAGCTGACAAATCAGTCTGCAGAGTATATTGAAGATATAGAGCAAGAGTATTCGTACAATATTCCGATGGTACGCTGAACATTATCCCTGGAAAGGAAAATTACTAAAGCCAAATAGGTTAAAAAAAACATTAACGATCTACGCGGAGCTTTGTCGCTTCCATTCCTGACTAGTGCTGCCCAGGCGCTTAGATTTGAAAGCGAGCCAGACGAGGTTGAAGCAGACTTATTCTTGATGACTTTTAGCGAAGAGCTACAAAATTAATATTACCAATTTTAAATCATATGCAAGACATCCGCAAGTAATTAATTGCGTGCACTCAGCCATGGCTCCTGCTCCTCTGTCCAAGATACGCCTCACCCTGTAATCCAGAGTTCCAGCGCTAGAGCTACTCTGTAGCGGGGCCAGGTGCCTCCGAAAAGATGCACCCCCCTGGCCCCAGTATGGGGGGTGGTGCTTGAGTGCACACCCTCCCCAGCTCACCTGCCGTCCAGCAGCATTTCACTTCCAATTGAGCCCAACCTTGCAGCATTGTTCTGCTCTAAAACAACATTTCAATGACCATTCCCCCATCAAATCTCCGATGCTCCTACATCATCCGTCTACTTCAATTTTCTTCTTTTCAGACGAAATGGAACGCAAATCGAGCGATTTTGAGCGACGCGAACTATTGAGGCATCTCTCGACAGTCCCTGCACACACGATTCTCCAACATCTGCAGGAGGACACAATACTGGAGATCGCTGTCAAGTGTTTCGAAGACGACAAAGCAGGAAACACCATGACACAATTTTTGGCATACCAACCGCCTCTCTATCATGTGCAGTTTCAACCAGATGCACGGGAGAAGAAAAGCGCCAGTAAACAAGCTGGCAACGGCGCAAAACGGCCATTAAATGCCTTCATTGCCTTCAGAAGTGAGCAGAGCCCGTTCCGCTCTTCATTTGAACAAAACTAATGCTGTTTATGAAAGGCTTCTACGTGAAACTATTCCCAAAATCTCAACAAAAGGCAGCGTCTGGTTTTCTCACCACGCTCTGGAACAAAGACCCATTCAGAAACCGCTGGGCACTGATTGCCAAAGTTTATTCTTTCATTCGGGACGAACTGGGCAAACAAAAAGCCCCCCTCTCCGGTTTTCTGGCAGTCGCTTGTCTAGCCATGAACATTTTACGACCTGACGAATATCTCCAGGCTCTTGGATGGGTCGTCGAAGATACAGAGCTCGGTACCAAAAGACTCGTTCAAAATGATGAGCTTCGAAACCCCAAGGATCCCGCCGAAGTATGCCCAGACTCGGAGCTAGGTCTTCTGCATAGAGTCATCGAGCTGGGATATATGCCGAGTCAAAATACTTTCCTATCAGAGGCCCTGATAGCTCGGGATAGCCGCAATGGTCTAACCTCAGCGATCTCCATCACAGAGTGCACCGCAGCCAAGACCGACCAAGAGCCAAGCTCGTTGGATACGACTGAAAGCGCCTCAGCCCCGAACCGAGAACCATCCGCCTCCGAAACCGACAAACCCCTTTGCACACCCGGCCTGGAAGCCTCAACGCCCTACTGCGCGACGCCGCCTTGCCCAGAAGAGACTGCCACGCCGACCACCACCTGCGCGTCCATATCCACTCCTCCTCCTCTCCCCAACCCCAACCACCAGCAGCAGCAGCCTTCCGCGGCGACCGCTCCTTCTCCCTCTGCCTGTTCCTCCGCGTCGCCGTCCTCCTCGTTTACCCTGTCCCCGTATCCCACGGAGTCGTCCGCCGCCGCCGCCGCAACAGCCGCGGTGAACGGCTCTTACTTTCGCCCCTTTTACTACCACAACTTTTCTGCAGCTCCTACTTCAGCTTCGGCTGAAGACGCAATTGCCTGCTCCCCTGCGTCGTCGTTTGGTGGCGACGCCTTTGTCAGCCTGGGAAGCGGCGGCGCCGGGGGTCCGACGTCGCACGCGGCATATGGGGCGACGGGGACGGCTGCGTCGTCGCCGGTGGTGCTGAGCCTGGACGGCGTGGCGGATCACCAGGCCTTTGACATTGATTGCCCGTGGGAGATTGACTCGGTGCTCGGCACATGCACGCAAGCCACAGGCTGTGAGCAACGTACGTCTCAGTCCCCAGTTCATCCATTCTTTTTTTGCCAAGTCTTGCTAACATGTTTTCGTCTAGTATTTGTAATGACCGGTGTCGAGTACGACCCGCACGAGGATTTTCACTATACGTTTTGATGCTGCCTTTTTCCTTTTCCTTTTCTATATCTGTCTTTTCTTTTCGTCTTATTATAGAGCAGGGCCGAAAGAAGCCCGCCGGAATTCAAAAAGCAGTAGCTGAGCAATCAGGGCGTTGGATGGTATTTTGATTTGTTTCTCTTTTTCTTTGCATTTACTCGACGGAAGGCAATACCCCCTGGGCTTTCACAAGGACTCGGATTTAGTCTGCAGATTTCTGCTTCTTCGTTTTGAGATTTCGTTTACCTGAACCAATTTGATCTTGTTTCTTTATAAAATTCTTGGCAAAAGGGAACCGCGCACCACAAACTACCATCTTGGGAACAGGGAACGAATGATGAGGCAGAGAACAAGGGAGCAAAGTGGGCTTGGGGAATCACGATACACTAGTTGTACTCAACGCAGGAACGAGCCAACGAATAAAAATCCATTAAAAATCTACCTAGCTCGGAATCGTGTCCCTTTTCTCGTTAAATTAACCAACTAACTGCCACTAGGATTAAGGGAGGGGGGCCGTCGGTTTGGGGGCGCTGTAGCTTGTTGCCTCTAGACGTCTTCTTTTTGTCCCTGTGCGCCACCTATCCGCGCGACTTACACGCCAGCGCCCCAGCCAGCCACGATGGGAGACAAAAAAAAAGCCAAACTGGCAGACACACAACTCCACCACACCACCACGACAAATTTAACCCGATTTTTGTTCCAGCTGCACACGCCCCCTCCATCACGAGCCCTGTCAAAGGTTTTTGGACAGAAATAATCTTCGTCCCCCTTCCCCACTGCTGTTGATGCCATCACTAGCTGAACCGCCTCGTGAATGCAGCCATTGCTACGCGCTACTACCCGCTTCTCTACGAGGCCAGTCCCCTCAGAAAACCGTCTTGGCACAACCCACCACCCTCGCTCAGCAAACGAGAAAAAACTACCCAACGCTGCTAGTCAGTTCTCAACCGTTGGCTTTTTCGAATCTGCCGAACATACCTTTTAGTCCCTCCTGACCCTGAGGCGTAAGGCCATCCCGCCTCAGCTGCAGCGTGGCGGATCGCCTCACCCCCCCCGTCCTGTCTCTGTCCTACCCTCCAACAGAACAAAGGCGTGCAAACACTTGCGCGGGAATAACAGGCCATGACGTCCGATATAAAAGGTCGACGCTAAAATTCGTTTAAAAGAATCAATGAGGTCTGTGCTCCGGTCAGGGTCCTCGCGGCCTAGGCTGAATGGCCGCCGTGGATATAGATGAAAAATCTCAATCTCTTGCTTCTGGTGGTTTCGCTCGACAGAGAGGAGAGCCCCGTCTGTGGCGGCACAATCTTTCATTTAAAAAGGGCTCGCCATTGGTCGGTGAAGCGAGAGCCATTTCTTGCATGGCCATGTGAAATCTTCATCGACGTCTGAACGACAACGTCATGTCTTAGTGCTGCCAGTCCCCAGCAGTTCATGATCGAGAGACGATCCAGCCTCGGCCTCTGTAGCGTTGCATTCGGGCCCAAACGAGCAAGCCGTGTCTGTGTCACAAAACGGTCGCTGCCGTGTTGGCCACCTCGAGCAGCACAAAACTAACCCCCGGACAGCCCACCGTGGCTGGCCTCTAAGTTCCCTCTAGGCCAGAGGTGGCCTAGTCGCCAGCAAGCGAAATCGTGCTCGTCTGAATAGCAGGAAATTTGTCAGCTCTCAGTCGTGGACTGTGACTGTCAAGCCGCGCCACTTCGTCTATCAAAATTTGACCTCTAATAGTTGGCTTTGGTCGGCGGCCTGGTGGGGTTGACAGAGACACGATAGTTGAGAGTCGAGTAGGGGCGTGGGCGTCTAGCGGTGGCGCTACATTGTGCTCATATGCAGGTTGGCAACGGCCACTCCGGTTCCTACGAGCATTGGTTCTCAGCTTTTTCTTGTTCTATACAGAAGACAACACTGTAGATTGCGTCATCGAATAAGCCGACCTGATACAATTTCGCTGGAATGGCGCAAGGAAAGGGAGCGACTCACCTGCGCAATGGCTGCTGGCTGGATCGCGAGTCTGCATCAGCTCCGTCGGTGCTACATTTAGCCCCGGGTGGCTGCACCTCTGACGCGAAATGTCGTCGTAGTAGACGGAACTTCCCACCAGCGAAGCTGGTAGTGTCGATTACCGAGTCCTATAACTTCTTAGCCTTGACACTACTTTCTGGTGAATAGTCGATGTTGCACAGTTGGTGGCGCCCCTGTCCGCGGTCGGTGGTAGAAACAACAGCAAAGAGGGTTAAATTCAAGCGCAAGTAAAGGCGCACGGGACCAAAACTGCCAAGCACATTAGTTGCAAAGACACCACCTTCTGTCGAGAACTGCGGAGTCGCAGCTAGCCGTCGTTTTGCTCGGAGCTGTCAGAGGTGTGGGTGTAAAGATGGGCAAGACTGGATCGTGGCCGGGTGGGCATCCGGTCAGGCAGGGCGAGTTGAGCCACTTGCTGCGGGGTGGGTGGCTCTGGTGGGAACACTATGCGGCTGGACAGATCGAGAAATAGATTGCTCCAGGATGTTGCAATTCAACTGCTCGGACGGCTTGCTAATTTGGGCTAATCTTGGAGAGAAGACGTCGGCGACTCGAGCCAAATCGGTGACGCCGCCGACAAGGACCTTTATCGCTGGCGTCGACATTGCCCAAGAGGCTGCGGAAACCTGCACCCCTCGTACAGAGCATTCAATGCAGGGCGATCTTTGTGTGTATCTGGCAGGACGCTCACGCCTTCCAATTTATCTACGTTCCAGTAACCTGGAACTTGGGAGAGTGATACGTCGTTTGCATATTTGCGCAGCCGTATATTTTCCTTCTTTGGCTTGTGAGGGTCTTTCTATTCGGTCGATTCAGCGTCCTCTGCACATGCCGCTAAGCCAGTCCACTTCCCCCAGGTGGCCCAACCTAATGTGGTATTCGTGAGGGGGCTAGTCTGGCCGTTGCAACTGTCGTGGCGCACTAACGGCTGGCTGTCGGGGTTTTTTGCAGGCAAACCGGGCAAGGGCGACGAGCTAGTCGAGAAAAGGTTCAGTAGCGTGAGGTCCTGAGTCGGCAGTTGGTGCTGTTGGACACAAAGCTGTTGGGGCGCCATTTTGGCATTCTGACAGCAAAAGGGGAGCAGAAAGAGGTAGGGATTATCGAGCTGGCTGATTGACGTCGCGAGTCGAGGCGAAATGAAAAAAAAAACTATCTCCGGCGAGGGGAGGCGTGTGATTCAAATGTTTCGGACGAGTACTGGATCGTGCAGAGGAGCTGCTTGTTTCCGAGCTTGTTGGATGGACGCTAGTTTTTCGGCTACGTGCGTGGGAGACGCTGCACTCGGCTGGGGCATTAAGCTTATCCGTCGAGCTGTGCTTGTGTAACTCTGGTCCGTGATGCAATCGCACGCAGGCTCGATCATAACCCGATGTTTGTGTAAGTGATGACCCTGCCTTTAAGGGCAGCGCCACCTGCAGACAGCCTCAGCTGGAGTAGAGTTGGCGATGGGCATCTGACGGGTGCGCCGCACATCAGCTGAGCGCCTCCCAGGGCGGACAGTTTGAGTTTCCTTGAACCTTGGAGAATGGAATTACGTTCGAGGATCGGGATGGAATCAACGCCTGGATTTTGTTAGCTGATGAGAAGGCGCTCTCGCGGCGCTGTCCGCAGAGTCCGCATCACCCGCAGTACCCATCGCAAGCTCCAGAACTAGTTTGGAGCCAGCCAACAAAGCCAATCCAGCTAATCCAGCCATCATCTGCTAGCGTTTGTGTAACGGAAAATATTCCGTACGTGGCGTCGTCCTTTGTGTCAGAGCAGAGACAAGGGGGTGTGGTTGGCCAATGGCATCGCGATTCAAAGTTGGTGTGCGAGATGCGAGTCCGGATGGTCCAGGGTCTCTCGCAGACGCCCACGGTCACGGGAGCCCCCGATGAGGAAGATGATCCGGGTCGAGAGTGAGAGAAGAGGGATGATGAGGGATGTGGTTGAGAGGCAGGGGATGTAGAGGATGCAGACAGCCAGACAAGGTTGGAGAGTTGCAGGCAGGCGAGTTGAAGGCGGGAAGTGGGAGGTCTGCAGTGTCTCTTGCTGTGCCCACTTGTGCAACAAGGTGTTGATGCATCGTCCAACACCACCATTACAAAGATCTATTTACAAAACGGCAAATGTTGAAGGAAAGATGGAGAAAACCATTAGCATTCGTGATTTGTTTCCAAAGGAGAAGTGATAGAGCAAAGAGGAATGGAGGATTGGCAGAGCTGCGTTAGCTGCTGTGTTGGGCCGCTCTGTGGGTTGTGTGAGTGCGCGCGCATGCTGGAGCCGCACCACCACGCCTGTTTTCAGCAACCACCCAACGAGTTTCAACCACACTGCAAAAGAAAATTTAATAAATAAATAAATAAAAATTATAATAGGCTTTCTTAACAACTGTATTAAGATTTGGAAATTTAATACGATAATTTCTCCATCTTTGCACGGTCCAACTCTGCTTGCGTGGTGCGCGGACTATTCCAGGCCTGTTTGCCATCTTTACAGCGTCCCCTTCCCCACTACGATAAAAATGGGGACACTAATCACACTGACAGCTTGTGTGGGCTCTTCGATGAGGCATCGACGCCGACAGTTGCCAACTCTCCCAAAATACTTACAAAATCTCAAAAATAAAAATCCAACTCGGAAATGGAACTTGACCGCCATTCATTCTTTTCTTCCATGCTCTGCCCCAAGTTTGTGGCGCGAAGCTGAATGGAATGCCAGTCGTCATCTGCCTCCAGTCCGCGGCGCTAACGAACGTTGAGCCTTGGACCAAACGGGTTCACCAGGTTCCGCGCCCAAGCCTCAAATCAAAGCTCTTTGTTTGTCCACCGCCCACTTCCAGCGCCACACATACCCACTTCGCCCGTCATGAATCGTTCGTCAGCCCTGATCCCTCGATGGATGGGCTCTTTCTCGTCACCCCGAGACCGAATGACCGAGCAAGCCGCCCACCCCACGCCGAAATCCTCGTCCAAGCTATCTAAACCTCGACTGCTATTTTGCCCATTTATAGCCATGGTAAAGCAAGCGCTAAGCAGCAGCAGCAGCAGCGAACCACGTCAAATGCCGAATCATTACACTGCATCAAACGGGCCTACATTACGGCGGCCAGCCAAGATCAAATAGCCTGTGGTTCGCATGCACGATGCCGACTCTTCTCCGCGGTGTAGAAAGGGAATGGGGACTGCTCAGATGTTGAGTTGGGGCAAGAGAACGAAAGAGAACGAAAGAGGATCAACAGAGCTGACCTGGGTGACCCATTTTACGTTGGAATAAATTCATTCTACCAAATTTGCCTAACAAACAATGTCGTACATGCACTCTACCCGCCTGTACCCTCCCCCTCCACCAGTGGGTATCTGGTCACATCTCCGTGAGCCTCACGGCTTCTCCGAACCCTGCACCGGTCCAGCCCCCTCCCCCTGGCCTCGACTCCTGGTGCCAACACGACCCTTCCTGTCGCTGCCCATTTGTTGTCTCTCTCCGCTGCCCTCCCCCACCACTGTTGTGCCTGGTTTACTCTTCCTGGTACGAAATCTTGCGCATCTCGCCCAATCTGTGACGGGCTGCAGCAAGAGCATTCTCCAATTGGAGGATTTCGACCTGTTTTCCGCGTTCCCCGTTAGCCACATTCTGCAATGTCATGCATAAAAAAAAGAGAAAAGAAGAAAAGAAACGGAAGAGTGCAAAGAAAGCCACACCGCGTACGCAGCACCCCAGGTGCCGGTCTCGAAACACATATGCAAGCCCGACGTGGCCCGCAGATATGCACTACGACCCTGCACAACAACACGGGGCTTCCACACACGGCTTCCACACGGCTTGCCGCGGGTGTGTGCATCGCAGCCATAAGCACTAGAATCATCTCGAAGGGTTTCACGTACCTGCTGCTCCATCTCCCGGACCTTGAACTCGTGGTGGCCCAGCTGGGAGTAGTCCACATTGTCCTCCTCCTGCGACCGCTCCTTGATCATCCCTTGCACCTGGCGCACCAGCGCCCGACACGCCGCGCCCACCGCCTTGCTGGCCTGCTCCAGCGTGTCCTGGTTGCGGGACATGAAGCCCGCCTTGACGCGGCTCGCCGCCACCAGCTGCGCCGTCGACGCCGCCACGTCGTTGGAGGCCACGATGAGCTGCTCGGGGCTGTTGCGCTTCGACAGCACCCCGTCGGCCGTCTCGATGAGCGTGTTGGTCGACGAGGCCACCGCTTTCGCCGCCGAGATGAGACCCTCGGTCCAGCGGTTGTTCTTCTTGTAAAACGCCGTGCGCGACGACGAGCCCTTGCCCGCCTGCACAATCTCCTGCTGCGTCGCCGTCGCCGCCCGGATCAGCTCCGCAATCGCATTGGTAATCGCCGTCGCCGCGTCCAGGATCGTGTCGCTGACCTTGAGCTCGTACGTAGAGTAGCCGTCGCGCGGCTTGTTCTTGAGCTTGGCCAGGCGGGCCGCCGCCGCCGCAATCGCATCCGCCGCCTTGCTCAGCTCCGAGTCGACGAGGTCACCCAGATCGCCCTTGTTGTTGGCAAACTTGCCAAAGCCAGGCGCGAAGCCCTCGACCAGCTTGTTCAGCTTCTGCAGGTTCATCTGCACGTCTGTGCTGTTGTTGATGACAACGTCCGTCTTTTGCACCTGGTCCATGCCTTCCAGACGGAAGCTCTGCAGGCTGCGGAAGAACTGCACCGACGCCATGGCGGACTGACGGGCACCGTTCATCAACGAGTCTGTCTTCTTATCATCCGTTGCCAGTCTCGTAAGACCCTTGGTGTTGCTGCAGACGTCGGCCATGGCACCGGAAAACACGTTGGCAGACTTAATCAGCTCAGCGTGTGTGCTGTTGGGGCCGTCGGCAATGAAGTTATTGAACGAAGTAGCAAACTCCATAGCGCTGGCGGCAGACTTTTCAATCTGCGACAGGACGTAGGCGGGGGACGCGTTCTGGTTACCAGCCTGCATGGTAGAGTCAAGTTCGTAGAGGGCATCGTCGACACGGCCAATGGCGGCTTGTAGAACCGAGTCGATAATGTCGTTGATCTTGTCCAGGTTGGCAAGAATAATGGCATCGAGCTGGCTGTCCAAGACCTCGTCGTTGCTGCCCTGGTTCTGCTTGAGGTCGTTGAGCTCAATCAGAGTCTGGTCCATGCCGGCCTTGTATACCTCAAGCTCCTCCTCCTTGTCGCGCAGGAGCTGCTCGAGGTCCGAGCTGCCATCACGGAGCGAGGAGTGAGCATCCTCCAGAGCGCGGGACTTGTTGCGGAGAGCCTCCTCCAGATCGCTCATCTCGCGGTTGTACTTGGCGAGCATGGTCGACAGCTCGTTGCCCTTGCTGCGCTCCAAGTTGTCGGCGCGGTCGTTGGCCATGCGCAGCTCGCGCTTCAGCTTCTCGAGCTCGTCCTTGTTGCTGCCGGTGAGTCGGTCCTTGTCGTGCATGGCGCGGTCGCGTTCGCGAATCATGTCGGCCAGTTCCAGGTTCTTGGTCTTGATTTCGCGCTCGAGCTTCTCGCGTCGGTCGATGGCTTCTTGCGCGCTGGCTGCCTTGAGCTGGACAGCCTTGAACTTTTGCAGCAGGTCAAGATGCTCGGTGCGTAGCTGCGAGTACAGCTTGGCAAGGGCCTCGTATTTCGTCCTCCAGGTGTTGACCTGCTCCTGCAGAGCGCGGACCTGCTCGTCTTTGCTCGTCATCTGCTGGCCGTAGCTGTTTTGCAGCTGCGCAAGCTCGCCCTCAAGAGCCTTGACGCGTTGATCGTACTTTTGGAGCATCAGCTGATCCTGTTCGTAGCGTGAGCGCGCATTCAGGTTCTCGCGCTCGAGCTCCGCCAGTCTACCCTGGGTTTGCCATTGGGCCTGCTGGGCGAGCAGAGCGTCTTGCTCGCGCTGCTGTTGCTCGGCAAGACGTCTCTGCTGCTCGTCGAAATCTCGCTGGGCCTGAAGCTGAGCCTGCTGCTGGGCCTGAAGTTGCGCTTGCTGTCGCTGCTCCAAGACGCGCTGCTGCTCCTCGTATTCTCTATTCTGGCGATCCAACTCGCTCTTCCAGAAATCCGAAATCTCGTCGGGCTCTTCGGACTTGGGTTCGGGGACCGGGGTGGGCTGGCGCTCAATCTCCTGCTTGGGGCGCGCAGGGAGGGATGGCGCATTCTCGTCTTCAGCAAGCAGGTTCGGAGGGTCGTGGGGTAGCTTGGGGATGTTGATCAGGCTCGTCAGGTAGCGCAAGTTGGAGCACTCGTAGTAGAACTTGACCAGACGGTAGTGTTGGGCATCGTATCGTTCGCGGAGAGGTTGAAGAGCTTCGTCGTCACCGGTGACTGTATGAAATTAGTAAACTGTCGCATGCGCATGATAGAGATGGGCTGAGCTCATCCTTACTTGTATGAAGGGCGCGAAGCATGCTCGTAATGAACTTGTAAATTCCATAACTCTCGTGTACGAGGGGCACCAGGGCCGCGATTCGGCATTCGTTGTTACCGACATTGCGAAAGTGGGAAAAGATGAGCTTCTGGAACTGCTCAATCTTATCTTGCAGCACCATGAGGTCCGTGATGGTCTCGTAACCTTCATTGGGATCGTTGATGGCCTTGAGGCTGATGTATTCTTCGTACTCGAACGTGCCGTTGAACTCGGGGTGCGCCTGGTGGAACGACAGCTTGGCGAGGAGGAAGTAGACGTATTCGCGAATCAGAGGGCCGTAGCCGCGGACGCCCTCGCCGGCCATGCCGCGGTTCAGGCCGTCAATCCAGCCGCGGTTGGCCATGGCCTCCTTGAGCGCGCTCGGGTGGCCTTCCTGCAGAACCTTGTGAATGGTGATGAGGGCCTTGAAGGTCTGGACCTCGTCGGCCATGATCGGTTGCCTATATAGTCGCCAGTCAGCGCTGCGCCGTGCCACGCATAGCAGCTATCAAAAACCTACACTTTCATGCCTGACCAAAAGGCCAGGGACGACCTGTGATCCCATGTGTAGACAATGCATGCTCGAACGTGCTTGCGCTTGGGCGAGATTTCGTCGGCGCTGGTCGCCTTCTTGATCGAGATGGCCAGCTCCTGGTCGGTCCTAGGCGCGGGCAGTTAGCGGACTCTGCAATAAGGTATGATTCTAGAATTCGCGCATCCGCCATCACGACGTACTTTGTGTGCTCGGCGGTGCGGAGGGACGCCATGGTGGGCGAAGATGTGGGAGCGCGCAGCCGTCCGGGAGCTCGGGATAGGGGTGTGTCGTTGCTCCCGCTGGATTGGATTCGAAGAGAAATGTCGAGGAAGAATTCGAGGGCAAAGTAATCAATCTGCAGCGCAAGATCCTTGTGCAAGAAGCTGCGGCAAGGAGGTGTGCGCTCGAAAGGGAAGCCGTGCGTTGGGTGGCGATGTGGAAGCTGGGCAGTCGTGGAAGCTGTCGTCAGCGTTGGCGATGATGCTCAGGCTGCCGTGGCTGGGCACAGCAATGTGGGGTGGCACTAGGACGAAAGGCGGGATGTACTAATCCCCGCAGTGTAATGGTAGTTGTTAGGTAGGAACAGAGAGTTGCTATAAATAAATAGAATAGAAATAGGCTAAAACCAGAGATTGCATTCAAACATGGTATGGTGTTAACGGCATGACTGTCGCTATTTATTTGCTGCATCAGTTTAGGCTCCAGTGCTTGGCGCGCTGTGCCGTGACATGAAGCCGCGCAAGCCTGTCTCACAGAAACACTGCCAATAGAGAGGCAAAGAGATTCGCACTTGAAACAAAAATTTAAATAAATTTCAATAAAAGTAAACTTCATTTAAAAAAGAAATAATCACTGTGTTTATGCTAGGAAATTCCGCTCTCTGTAGTACAGTGGCCGTGGCCGCTCGCCACGGCCAAGTGAGACCTGCATCCGCTAAACCTCACCTTATTTAGCGGACTGGCCTCTTCATCTACGCCTTCTTCTCAAACAACGCCAGTATCTCGTTATTATTATGCACCGCCGCCACGTCAATCGCCGTCTGATGCACATCATTCTCCCTCATCGGATCCAAACCTCCCCTCTCCATAATCGCCTTGAAGAGTTGCACCTCGTCCGTCGCCGCCAAGTGCAGCAGGCCATTGCCCTGCGCGTCCGTGACGGCAAAGTCTGCGCCGACCGCCTGCAGCGCTGCCACGGGCTCCTCTAGCGCCTCATTCCGCAGCGGCGGACTGTTGCGGCGGCCGTCGGCAAACCGGCGCAGCATGTTGGTGCGGTTGGCGAACAGCATGAGAGGCGTCTCGCCGCGGCCGTTGCGCGCGTTCACGTCGAGGCCGTGGTCGCGCACCAGCTCCGTGAACAGCGTCACGATATCGGCAAAGTCGAGATTGGGCGCCATAAAGTGCAGTACGGTGTTTCCGTCTTGGTTGACGCCCGAGGGACTGGCGCCGTGGCGCAGAAGGAGCCGGCTGATGTCGACGAGCTCGTCTGTTGGGGCTGGTCGGTCCTGCAGAGACATTGAGCTGCATCTCGCCGACTGTCGGCTCGATGTAGCAAGCAGAGCGCTGTAATGCATCGGTGTATTTCCGGAAGCATTGGGCTTGCTGAGGAGCTCAGGTGCGAGACGTTCAACATCGGCGATGGATTTCTGCACCCGTCCAAGCTCTCCCGGACGCTTCCAAGCTTGGTATATCATATGGTGCACGACACTCTGTCCACTGCGATCGTGACCAGCAATATCGCACCCGAGACTGAGTAGCTTCTGAAATGCTGTAGTCTCTGTCTTTTTCTCATCTTCGGCTTCAGCTTCGCTGTCATCGTCCATATCAACCACAGCATCCGGACCACGCCAGCTGTCGCAGACGGCGTGTAAAAGAGTGCACCCTTTAGGATCTAAGCTACCGCCATCGACTTCCAAGGCGTTGAGCAGGCATTTGCTCAGCTTACCCAAACGAATCAGCTCGTGCAGAACAGATCGCTCCTCGGTATCGTCTTTATCAGCCAGCGGAATCCCAAGGAGTCTGTGGTATTCGCTAGTATAAGCGGGCTCGTATCGATAGCCTCCCAGCTGCACCCGAAACGTAGCATACATATCCGCACCGTGCTGCAAAAGTAATTGCAAACATCGTCTTGTAACTGCGTCCTCTGTAAAGGCAGGTTTTGAAGCAATGGCGTAAATGGGCGTTAGTTCGTGGCGAGGGATGATTGCTTTGTCAAACGCCAATCGGCTGCCATTGTCTTCCTCCCGGGGCTGATCCTCAATAGGCGGAAGGCGTCCATTCGGATCCGCGCCGCCTTCCAGGAGCTTTTTCAGCGCTGGACCATTTTCGGATTCGAGCGCGGCAAAGAGGGAGCTAGACCGCACAATCGCACCGTTGCTGACGAGCAAATCGATCAGCACTGTGCTGTAGCCTGCCAAGTCGAGGCAGCTCCGCCCCTTCGCGTCGACGGCGTTGACGTCTGCCCCAGAATTGATCAGAATTTCAGCAATGTCTTTATGGAAGGCTCCAAGCGTGCCCAAGGGGCCATTGTGTTTGTCAAGGACCAAATGAAGCGGAGTTTGCCCGTCCGAATTGCGGCATTCCACGTTTGCACCCGATTTCAGGAGATAGGCCAGCGCAAGCGCAGACTGCCACCAGTGCCTGCCGCGTGCAATAATGTGCAGGGCCGTGTTTTTGGAACTGTTTTCAAAATTGATGTTCACCGCATACTTGTCCACCAGAAGCTGAACAATCTCCATGTTGGGCAGCGCACGTTCCAGAGCATACTGGAGCATCATATTGCGATTGTCCTCTCTGCGCATATGAGCTTTCGCTTCCATTCCTGATGTTTCTTGTTTGTCCTCTTTTGGCTGAAAGTACAGGCCAGGCTTGGCAGCGTCGCCAAATGCATGCCACTCTCCCTCGTCGAACCGCGCTCGCGTCTCTGCTTCAGC
Organism: Paracorniculantispora psalliotae; assembly: GCA_002796755.1. Classification (NCBI taxonomy): domain Eukaryota; kingdom Fungi; phylum Ascomycota; class Sordariomycetes; order Hypocreales; family Cordycipitaceae; genus Paracorniculantispora; species Paracorniculantispora psalliotae. Next base: position 998,621 of record PHFE01000091.1, read on the forward strand.
AATTTGGTCAAACAAAGCGGCCAGGCCATGCGCGATGAGATAATTCAAATTTTGGATTCCAGGCACAAGGAAACGACAACCAGCATCTACCATCTGCTTTATCAAATGATATTCTCGGCGAACGATCATGGCGCGAAATATTTGACCCTGAACGCCCTCTGGCCGAAGCCAGCCGCTCTGCTGTATCGCAGTTGCTGTTGCTTGGCTGCGAGAACTCAGGACTAGCTCGTCAAACTCGCTCAATCCCTGCAGTGGATCGCGATATGAATCCCGTCGCAACTTTTCCGTTGTCGGATATTTGTCTCTGATGGCCATAAGGCATGAATAGGCGTAGCTGCTGTTCAAACTGGCTGCTTTCCAAAATGGATTTGGCTGCCGAGTTACCCGGCCGCTGTGAAGCATTGATGTATCAATGCCTGCCTTAACCAGCATGTTGAGAATTTCTTCGAGTCTTGTGGATGCAAAAGGAGCAAACAAGTCCGATGAGTGGCTTGATGGTGGCATTGCAGGTCGAGTCGTGTCAAATGGTCGCAAGGCTACAGTGGCGCTGGCTGTCGCGCGTTCCCCGGTCGTCCATAATCGGTTTTCATGCTCTATCATTGCACATGCCACAAAAACGTTACCAATGTTAGGGTCAGCTCCAAAATCTAGCAGCATCTTCACGCTTTCCGGTCGCCCAGACTGGCAGGCATAGAACAGCGGCGTGATGTCAAACGGCTCGTATGTGTTGTGGCTGGAAGGCAGTACTCGCGCATTGAGAACCTCAGCCTTTTCAGAGAGCAATTCGCCAAGCTTATCCTGTAGTGCTTTGAGTAGCATACCGACCGAGTTACTCTGCTTACAGCGAGCCGCAAGATGAAGCGGCGTCATGCCGTCGTGATTGCGCAGTGTGGGGTCCGCGCCTGCATCAAGCAGCCACTTGCACCAGGACGGTTCGTGCACAGAGGCAACATGGAGCGCAGTATTCCCGTTTGTGTCACGTCCGTCGATGTCTTCGGCTTGGCGGACGGCATGGATAAGAGGTATCTCAGACGCCAGCCGAGAACCACCCGTGCGCCAAGGTATCGCGCAGAGAAGCTGAAGCGGCGACTGTCCGGCATGGTTCCTCTGCGACATGTCCAGCCCAGCATCACTCAACAGCTTAAACAAGTGTGAATCAGCACTGCAGTTCCATGAGGTATAGTCTACCCGAAAGCAAAGCTCGTGCAGTAGATTGTTGCCAGAATTGTCGACTGCTTTCAAGTCAAACACGTCCAGACCAGAGAGAACATCGAGCCATTGTATGATCAAGCGAATGTCGTTGACATGTAGCCCTTTGATCACTTCGTGCGCGATGCTTCGCCCTTTGTTATCTCGGGCGTCCTTTGACGCACCTGCGTCTACCAAGTACTGCACCGTATCAACTCGTGCTTGGCCAATGTGTTCTTTTCTTCCCACGGCGTCGAACAATGCCGTCTTGCCCTCATTGTCCTTTGCGTTGACATCCGCGCCCGCTGCAATCAGACAATCGGCGACTTTCTTCCCATTTCGAAGATCTTTCAGGATTCGGAGAGGCGTCAGGCCGTGTAGATTTTTCACGTTGGGATCAGCCCCAAATCGTAGCAACGCCGTGACATGGTCGAGATGTGTGGAAGGGGAAGAGTTGGTCAGCACCGAATGTAAGGGGCTATTGCCATGACGATCCAGTATATTGCAGTCAGCGCCGAATTCTAGTAGCTTCAAAATGACGGGTGACCGCGTTTTCGCGTAGTGCAAAGGTGTCTGACCCATACTATCCTTTGCATTAATATCTGCGCCGCCGTCGTTGACGAGGACTGAGACGGTGTCAGGGTGCTTAACACAATGGAGTGGCGTCATTTTCCCGGAATCAATAGCGTTCGCATTGGCGCCCGCAGAAATCAACAGTTGGACGACCCCAGGGTATTCCGTAGCCCGGTGCAAGACGGTCTGCCCCGCGCGATCAGGCTGATTCACATCCAATCCAGCAGCCAACAGGGAACGCAGGAGCTTCTTCAAATTCGCCATCATGACTTCATTTTCCTGGAAGTCTCGCAACTTGTAGCCTCCAAACATGCCACGCAAGCAATTGTGGATGGCCGGCGCTGTCGGCGGCCGGGTGTAGTCGACGTCGACGGTCAACGGACTCGTTTCGGCAACGCTGAGCGCCTGGGCGTCGGCGCCGGCCTGTAGCAAAATATCAATTGTCTCAAAATCGAGGCTGTCGCAGGCCCAATACAGAAAGGTGTCTCCGTGAACCTTGGTGTTGACGTCCACGCCAGGATATTCAAGTAGCCGAGCAACGAGCCGAGATTTTCCCTTACACGCAGCCCAGGCTAGCGCCCAGTGTACATCTTTCAAGTCTGTAACATATTTTAACATAACCTCCAGTGTCTCCAGATGCCCCCCTTCGCAGGTGCATCGAAGCGCGCTGTCGCCATGGTCTGGTACAACATGAGCGAGGTGTTTACTCGCAGAGCCCAAACCCTTGCGAGTTAGAGGGCTCATGCCAGATTGTAGCAAAACTGTCACTACTTGATGGTGGTTTTCAATCGCTGCCGCATGTAGAGCGCTATAACCATGTGCGATGTCGGTTCGGTCCAACCTAGCTCCTGCAGCAATTAATTCCTCGACAACGTCGGCATGGCCTTCGCTAGCAGCCCAAATGCTACAGCACCGTCATTGTTAGTAATTCATATTTATAAGATTGATTCCCGTGTGCTGCGATAACTTACAGTGGGCCCCGTCTGCCTGGTAAATTTACGTCTTCACCTGCGAGGACGAGCTCTTTCACGTATCTCGCGAGGCCCAAGGCAGCGGCAATATCGAGTTTTGAATCACCCAATTGCGAGTGCTTCCAGTCTAAGCAGCGCCAAGCTCGTCGCAGGTAGTCATTCTCCAGAAATTGGGCGACTGCCGCGCACAATTTTGTGTCCTCGGACGGAACAGCCCAGGCTGCGACAGCGTGCTTGTACCAGTTGGCAGCCGCGTACTTGAGGAAAGGACTTCTTTGCCAAAATGCCACCTTGATGTCGGAAGTCGGATTGTATATGTCATTCTGCAGCACTTCGTCAGGAAAGTCATCCAGACTTCCGCTCTGAAGGTAACGGAGGCACGCTAATGCTAGCTGCTCGTGGGCAGCAGCAGACTCCAAGACCGGGTAGCCTTGGCAATCATTTGGCCGTGTAACGCCTTTCAAGTACTCTGTAAACGAGTGGTGTATCACGGAGACCGTTTCGTCGGCAAGAATCTCCAGAAGTGGGCCGCAGGCTGCCTTGACAAGTTCTTTTCGTGCTTTTAGATTCAGGCTGTCGTCGGAGATACCAAGCATCTCAGCAATTTCAAGTAGTCGTAGTGGTCTTGTGGCATGTGTAACTGCCTGCAAGATTAAGCATTGTTTTTTTTCGTCTACTCCAGAGCGAGCGATGTGTTCTGCGAGAAGGTTTGTGTAAAGAACGTTGAGATCGGTGGGGAGGTGCGCCAAAGCCGTTTCAACATCGGCGCCGGGTTCGAGAAAAGCATCCATTGCAAGGCGTGCGTATAAAAAAAGACCATTAGCTCTACCTGGCACCGCATCAATGATCGCAGGCCAGTGCCGTTTATCAATCTTTGAGTTTTCCAGCGAGTATTTGACGAAGCGAGCGATATCGTGATCGACCTCCTCTTCAAGAAGACGTATTTTGAGACACGGGATTAAATGCAATGGAATTTCAACACTTGGAACCGGTCTGCTGGTGATGAGAACCTTGACCTTGTCAGGCTGCCACAGTCCGAGATTGGCGAGCGCCTTGAGAAATTGGACATTGCCCTGGTCCATTTCGTCGAGAGCGTCGGTAACGCAAAACACCTTTCCAGGCAAAGAAGAAAATGCCATTTTCAAATCCTTCCACATGTCATCTTGGGATACACTCTCCAACGAACGGCAATCGTGCACGTATGAATAGAGCTGCCTCTGCAGCACCACGCTGTGCTCTAGGAGCTGATCCATCCAGTCGCGCAGCAGCGCTGATGGCTCGTGATTGGCGTCGATGATTTGACGAAAGAAAAAATACAAGACGGGAGCGTTCGTCTCCGATGCACGCAAATCAGCAATGATCTTGGCGGCCATGACTGATTTGCCTGACCCAGGTATGCCCTTGATCCATAGCAAGCCATGGTCTCGGCTGGTCAGCCACTGCTGGTACTCTGGTGAAGCAATAAGCCAGCTGCCAGTCCCTGGGAGATGCGACGCAGCATGTCTTCGGTATTCACCGCCTGAAATATCATAAGGTGTAGGCTCAAGCCATTCTCGCACACGCTCAAGCTCCTTGGCACTAAGCGGGGACAATTCAGACTGTGTCTCCTTTGGCCGGTCTGTTACCACAAAGCCATCGCTATTTTCGCTGTCGTAGTGATCAGTCTTCACAGCCATTTCTGAGGGCTTGTTTGACGGAAGATCAATCAAACGACTGTTCGCGTGCTGAAATCAGCGTGTTGCGGTAGAGAATATAGGGTACTGGCCGAGGCGGAGTGCGCCACAGCCTGATCATAAGCGGCTGTGATCCCTGCTACTTTTATGTCTCCGTGATACTGTCAACCTGTCGTGCACCGATCTACTGTATGTTTCTAACGCTTCTGTCTAGGTGATCGTAAAACGCGACAAAAATAGCCCGTTCGATTGAGCCTCTCTAGTTAGCGTTTCGACGGCCAGCAATTCTACATGGATTCACTACCAAGTGGTGGAATCGGCAAGTATACCTAACCAGTCGCCGTACTTTCGCAGAACCTCACAAATTCAAAACCTCGGATATCATGTTTGTAGATGTCATTTTTTTAGTTTCATTCCCTATGGACATCAAAATGCAGACCCTGCCATGCTGAGAATCTTTCCCATCCGGACGCAACACCACAAGAAAATAATAACAACCGCAGCGTACCCCGCGCAACCATTTCTTTTTTTAAATCGTAGTCTCGTAGGCGAGGGGGGTGACGGTCTCGGGGGGAACGTCGGTGAGGGAGACGGTGCGGGCCTCACGGGGCATGAGCGGCAGACGCTTGAGGTGGACGGTGGTGCCGGCGGCGCTGGCGGCCTTCTTCTTCTCGGCGTTCTCCTTGACACGGCGCAGGAAGTCGTCGCGCGAGCGCGAGGGCTGGACGTGCTCGATGCGGATGTTCAGGCGCTTCTCGAGGTAGCGGTGGTTGACCTTCTTGTAGATGATGATGCCGACGGAGGACTTGGTGACGTTGTAGACGACACCGGTCTTGCCGTGGTAGACCTTGAAAGGCATACTGTTGAGTCTGTTAGTTTCCTGTCCCAACTCGTAGAAAAATCCTCTCCTTCGTTCGCTCGCAAAAATCGCATCTCAAACGTTCGGATTGGGGTGGCGGTTGAATCTTACCCCTTCTGGACGGCACCGTTGACCTTGATATCGACGATATCACCGACACTATTCTCCTGTTAGCCTTATCGCTCTTCGCTCGCAATGCTCGTCTCGCTTTAGTGTCGTCGTACCGGTACTGGCGAAGGTACGTGGTCATAGCCAGCGTACCCTTCTTGCGGAAGTCGCGGCTGAAGGCATACTGCACCATCTGGTCAGTACAAGACAATTCTTCCCATTCTTCGACATTCGAATTCAAAACGTACGCGGGTGCCCGCTCTCTTTCCGTAGGAGTGACCCATTTTGTCTGATTATTACCGGAACGACACGGGGGGTTTCGGTGTTGGTGATCGTGGATTGACAAAGTGCAGCAAAAGCGCGAGTGGATTGACTACTGATTTTGCGCACAGCTTGTGGGCTCGAGATGCTTAGGTAAGGCAACTTTTTTTTTTGCCCTCGCCCACTCTTCTCGCTACGCAAAAATAGGGCAAAGAGATGTGCATGGTGGGATGCCCCGGTTAGGGTTCGCAAAAATGTAGGCACGTGACTGATCGCGCTCGAAAAATTGCCCAATCCCCACAACACTTTAACGATTTCCCTGGGCCAGCTGCGCGAAAGTTCACTCTCCAGCAACCATCACGGAGTAAAGTCAAGTGAGTGTCCAAAGTCGATCCAACTTTGCAATTTTCAACCTCTAACATTATCAATTCAGGATGCCTCCCCGCGCCCACTCCAAGACCTCTCGTGTCCCCCGTAGACCCTTCGAGTCTGCCCGACTGTCAGTATTCACCGGCCAATGAACATGAGCTTGTCTCTGTTTACGTCGTTTGTGACTTTAGACTGACTTCGACATAATAGTGACTCCGAGCTCAAGCTCGTTGGCGAGTATGGCCTCCGCAACAAGCGCGAGGTGTGGCGTGTCGGTCTGACGCTGTCCAAGATTCGTCGTGCTGCTCGGTAAGCTATTCGATCCCTCGAATTGAACAAGACAAGAGTTGGAGGAATTTTGGCTAACCCATCTCTACTTGCAGTCAGCTTCTTACCCTCGACGAGAAGGACCCCAAGCGTCTGTTCGAAGGCAATGCCCTCATTCGCCGTCTCGTCCGTGTCGGTGTCCTCGACGAGTCCCGCATGAAGCTCGATTACGTTCTTGCCCTCAAGATTGAGGATTTCCTTGAGCGTCGTCTTCAGACCTGCGTCTACAAGCTCGGCCTCGCCAAGTCCATCCACCACGCCCGTGTCCTGATCCGCCAGCGCCACATCCGCGTCGGCAAGCAGATCGTCAACGTTCCTTCTTTCATCGTCCGTCTCGACTCCCAGAAGCACATTGACTTTGCTCTCAACTCTCCCTTCGGCTCTGGCCGTCCTGGCCGTGTCCGCAGAAAGAAGGCCAAGGCTGCTGCCGACGGCGAGGAGGGTGAGGAGGAGGACGAGGAGTAAATGCATTGACTACATTGTGTTAATGCTCATTACCCTCTTCACGAACATTGTGAAACGAAAATGCCATTTGAAGTCCGGAAAGGGATTTCACGTCATAGCTGGGGCGTTGATCAACGGATAAAAAATGGAATGAATTACAAACAATTACCCAACTAAAACATTTCTTTGTTCTGCATGTGACATGTAATGACTTGAGTATGAACTGATTTTGACTCTTAAATGTATAGTCTTGAATGTGTGGTATCTTGGTATTACAGATATATACAATTGTTTAAGCTTATACGAGCTCGTCTTTGCCCAGGAACTTGGCCATGGGGTCTGCTGCCACTGTTCTCTTGCGGCGGTACTCTTCCATTTCTTCTTCCGTGACACCATTCATCATCTCGTCTCTCGTTCGCTTCTTCGGCTTCTCCTCCTCTTCAGGCTTAGTCTCAGGCTCCTCAGGTTCTGGCTTGTCTTCGCCATCGGTGTTACCAAGGTTGGCACCGGTGCGTTGTCGTTCCGCAGCCTCCCATGCTGACTTGCCATCGTCCCCTGTGCAGTAGCTGTTCTTAATAAAGGAGTGGCAGCAAGCGTAACCCCACTTGAAACTCGACCACCAGCTTCCCCATACTGATGTATGGTTGTTGATCAAAACGTCCTCCTTGTACTTCGACTTGGCCTTCTTTCTCGGTGCACCCTTGATTAAGCCAGCCTCATCATACTCGATGAAATTTTCGGACTCTGAAATCATCATGTTGCGCAGGGAGCTTGGCATAGACTTTTGCTCTCCTCCACCATATTTGTCATGAAGCAGCTTCTCCCTCTCCGCCCGCTTCTGTTCGGCCTCCTCGGCTTCCTGCTTGCGGTAGAACGCTCCAGCGGTAGGGTTGGCTTGCATATGCAGAGAGGTATCGCCGCTCTTTTCCTGGGCTTCCCATGCAAGTCGCTGGGCCTTTTCGAATTCGCCTGCATCGCCAGACGATCTCATGAACCCCTCTTCGGCAAACATATCTGCAGCTTTGTCGGCAGTGGCGCCGCCGTCGACAAGTGATCGCGTTTTGGGATCATATTTTGCAGATTCAAGGTCCAGATTCAGCAAGTATTTGGCGGTATCCTCTCGTATACGTAGCTGTCGCGTGGCTGTGCTCTGGTGCTTGCTCATGTCGTTTTCTTCGGCGTATTTGTCGCCATCATCCTCCTCGTCGTCTGCGCCAGCACCTTTTTGCGCCATTTTCCTGAGTTTTTCCATCTCGTTATAATCCTCTACCACATGCTTGTATTCTTTTGCGTCGTATCCGTTCCAGCGATCTCGTTTGGCGTCCCAGCCTAAATTAACGTCTTGAAGAATCTCGTCGGCCTGGATATCCTTGCCAGTCCATTTTGCTCCTTTAGCGCGTGGTCGACTTAGGCAATCTTTCGCTTTGTGTGTCATGGCACCGCAGTTTTCGCAGGCGCCTTTGCGATATTTGGTTGCGGCTGGGCCGGCCTTCCTGCCACGGTCGTACCATTTTGACGATTCCTTCTTTTCCTCGCGTCGCTGATGCTGCAAGTAATCCACGCCATCATCGTCTTCGCCGGCGTAAAATGGCTTTTTGCTAATGAAAGAAGGAATATAAATGTTCTCTTCTTTATTCGCAACGCCAGTCTCGGGCTTTCTTGGCGGCGGAGGAGGCATCGTTTCGATGGGTTATAGCTGTGCGCAGCTATCGAGTCGCACGTGTTGACAGGGGGATGAACGATAAAGGATGTAAATCGGCCGTCAGCAGTGTAGAAACGATTTTCTGCAAAGCGCACGCCGACGCTGAGCTGATGTCGAGACAACATTGCGCATGAAAAGGCAGCCATTCTCGATAAGAACTATTATCATCACGTGCATTCGCGCAGTGGGGCGTGAGCTGTCGCTGCCTGTCGCGTCTGGTACCGTGTTTATGAAAGACCAAATACCAGCCGCACGGCTTCAATTTTCATTAAAAAAATTAATACTTTCACATATGTTCCATTAAAGTCATGAATTCAGATGGGTTCACGCGTTGGAAATAATGGACTTGTTCCGCGTCAGACTGAACTGCATCGACAGTTATCAGGCGACGCCCACTCTATACGATCCGCAGCTTCGCAATGACATCCGGCCTTCACAGGCGGCCAGAGGGCCAAAGGTCCCCGTAATTCGGATTTTTGGGTCAACAGAGACGGGTCAGAAAGTTTGTGCCCATATTCACGGCGCATTTCCTTATTTATATGTCGAGTATGAAGGTGGCCTTTCCCAAGATGAAGGTATGTAAGAGCGACCCAGTTGAAGCACATCCAGTTAACATTTTCCGAGTTGGATCCTTTATTTACCGGATGCACCTCTCGATTGATCATGCACTGTCTGTGAATCTTCGAAGAGATGAGGGCCCGAACTCGAGATTCGTGGCGCGCATCACCCTGGTCAAGGGTGTCCCATTCTATGGTTACCACATTGGATATCGCTTCTTTCTCAAGATTTACATGTTCAACCCCATGGTTATGACGCGCTTGGCCGATCTGCTTCAGCAAGGCGCCATCTTGAAACAAAAATTTCAACCATACGAAGCTCATCTGCAATACCTGTCTCAATTCATGATCGACTACAACCTGTTCGGCTGCGATTATTTGGATGCGTCGCAAGCATCATTCCGCGCACCGGTACCTGCTCATAGTGACGGCTCGAATTTGTCACACTTATGGCATGACTTGTCCATCTCTCAAACGCGCATAACAGACGATCACGCTTTACCTCGTGTAAGCCAGTGCTCCATTGAAGTGGATATTTGCGTCCAGGACATCACAAATCGGACACTGGTGCGTGAGCGGCAACTCCACCATGGCTTTGTTGAGCTGAAGAAGCCGTTGCCTAGCGATATGAAGCTCGTGCACAGTATGGCAGGATTGTGGAAAGACGAAACCGCTCGGCGACGACGGCGCATGCCTCATCTTCGACCTGGGAGCGCCCCATTTCCGCCTGATGTTCTAGTACCAATGTCCGCAGAACCGCGGGCCTCGCTTTCACAACGCTGGATCCACGAAGATGATTATAGGCGGAAAATCGAAGAGCTTGCGGCTGCTGACCGCGAAAACCTTGGCCCTGTTATGCCGACTTTCGAAGATTTTGTGCGACCAATTCCGTTTGAAGCGACCATCAAAACTGCGCTGCAGTCAGTTGAGGATCTCCATCCGTCCAGTCTCATGCCAGCTCTTGGTCTCCCTTCGGGGGTGTCAGAAATCAAAGCTGATCCTACTAGCAGCATCGAGGTTGACGAGCACAAAGCGCGGCAAGTCAATGCTGCGAATGAATCTTTTTACCTCCAAGAGTCAGATGACGAAGCTTTACATCAACTGATGGAGGATGAGGACCAAGATGGGGATTCAGAAGCCGAGGCAGGCCCGATTGACATCGAGTCAGCGAATACAGGGGAGAAGCCACTCAATGAACAGATACCTGGTATATGTGTGAGCGGCTGCAGAACGGGCCGACCGCCGACGATACCGATATCCACCACAATCATAAACGCTGCAGAAAACGGTGGCTTCATTGGGCGCTCCAGATATCATAATCTGCCACAGTCCCAGAGACGAGAGTTGAAGCGCGCTGGTTCAGGGCTGTGGTCCGACATGGTTTCGAAAAAATCGAGACAAGAGGACATGACTCCGTCAAAGGTCAAACCTGAGCGAACCCATGAGCGAAGAACTGCATTCAACATTCCATCCTCACCCTCGATGAAGCAAGAAGCCTCGACCAATCCAAACGCCAGATTAAACTTCACCATAGTCAAGAATCAGGATGACCCGAATACACGACTGCGCCTCAGCCAAAGGTCCAAGCCGTCGGCTTCTCAAACAAGCGAAGGGGGTCTACCTGACAAGCCCCAGTCACAGTTTCTGTCAAGTTTCACTTCTTCGGGGGGTCATGGGTTTGTGTTTCCATCTTCGCAGCCGTTCTCATTGTCTCAAGTCAGCGCCATCAATTCTAAGAGCAGCGGTGGCGCTGACAGGATTCCACATGCCATCGCCGAGTCATCATCACGCCCAACCATAATATACTCGACACTTCCGCCGCCGCCAAATGACGCAGACTCCCTCGCGCAATTCCACTTGCCTGATCAACTTTATCAAGACCCGTTTTATGGCGACGACAAGGATGTTCCTCTTCGAACCAGAGAATACGCAGGCCGAGAATTCCGGTTGATTGGTGACTCATTACCGTATCTACCTGCTTTCGACTTTGGAGACAGCAATGAAGCTCTTGACATTACCTCTTCGCCATCAGATCTGGCTCTAGAAAGACAGCGGAAGAATTGTAGCCTGCGGGTATGGGAAATCGGTGCTTCTCCTCCCACTTTTTCCGAAGTCGAATGCTGGCTTGACGAGAAGGAGAAGATTACAAGCTCACAGAGCTTTGCTCAACGTCGCAGCAAATATTTGTCTCAAATTGATGGGCCAACACCAAAGAACAAGCACGGGTACAAGTATACACAACGACGCAAGTCTACCAGCGTTCAGCACGAAGTGCAATACATGAGCACGATGAGCCTAGAAGTCCATGTGAATACGCGAGCCAAGCTGGTGCCAAATCCCGAGGAGGATGAAGTGCAATGCATTTTTTGGTGTTGCAAAGGTGACGACGTCACATACGCTTCACAGGATGATGGAGACGGCACAGTATCTGGCCTTATTGTACTTGGATCAGGTGATACGGCGAAACGTATGCGCAAAGCTTGCAAGACCGAAGTAATTGAAGAAGGGTCAGAGCTAGATCTCCTCGTACGGCTCGTTGACGTGGTGAAAGAGCTTGATCCGGATGTTTTGACAGGATACGAAGTGCACGGGGGCTCCTGGGGCTTTTTGATGGAGAGGGCAAGACTGAAATACGACTACAATCTGTGTGATGAGCTCTCAAGAGTCAATGCCCAGTCACATGGCCGATTTGGAAAACAGAGCGACCGCTGGGGTTTCAACACTACGTCTACCATTCGTGTGACTGGCCGCCATATGATCAATATATGGCGAGCCATGCGCGGAGAGCTCAACTTGCTGCAATATACAATGGAAAACGTCGCCTGGCATTTGCTTCACCGACGCGTGCCTCATTTCTCCTACAAGACTTTGACAGCTTGGTACAAGAGTGGCAAGCCGCACGACCTCGCCAAGCTGCTCCGCTACTTCCAGAGCCGTACCAAGATTGATCTCCAGATTTTGGAGGCCAATGAGTTGATTCCTAGGACTAGTGAGCAGGCCAGACTACTCGGAGTTGACTTTTTCTCCGTTTTTTCACGAGGCTCTCAGTTCAAAGTCGAGTCTATCATGTTTCGCATCGCAAAGCCGGAAAGCTTTTTGCTCATCTCTCCGAGCAAGAAACAGGTGGGCAGCCAAAACGCACTGGAATGCCTACCTCTTGTAATGGAGCCGCAAAGCGCATTCTATAGCAGCCCGCTGCTCGTTCTCGATTTTCAGAGTCTGTATCCCAGTGTCATGATTGCCTACAACTACTGTTATTCGACTTTTTTGGGTCGCATTGTCAACTGGTGCGGGACGAGCAAGATGGGCTTTACCGAGTACAAGCGTCAAGCTGGCTTGATGGCCCTGTTAAAAGACTACGTCAACATTGCGCCGAATGGCATGATGTTTGTCAAGGCCGAGATTCGCAAGTCTTTGTTGGCCAAGATGTTGACGGAAATTCTGGAGACTAGAGTTATGGTCAAGAGTGGTATGAAAGAGGACAAGGAAGATAAGACGCTGCAACAGCTTCTCAACAACAGACAATTGGCCTTGAAGCTGCTCGCCAATGTCACTTATGGCTATACGTCTGCCTCATTTTCCGGCCGCATGCCCTGCTCAGAAATCGCGGACAGCATCGTCCAGACGGCGCGCGAGACACTGGAGCGGTCCATTGCCTACATACACTCTGTTGAGAAATGGGGTGCCGAGGTCGTCTACGGTGACACAGACAGCCTGTTCATCTACCTCAAGGGCCGCACCAAGGACCAGGCCTTTGACATTGGCAACGAGATTGCGCAGGAGATCAGTGCCATGAACCCGCGCCCGATGAAGCTCAAGTTCGAAAAGGTGTACCTCCCGTGCGTGCTGCAGACCAAGAAGCGCTACGTGGGCTACATGTACGAGACCAAGGAGCAGCTAGTGCCCGTGTTTGACGCCAAGGGCATCGAGACGGTCCGCCGCGACGGCACGCCCGCGGAGCAAAAGATTGAGGAGAAGGTACTGCGGCTTCTGTTTGAAACTGCGGACCTGAGCCAGATCAAGGCGTACTTTCAGGCGCAATGCGCCAAAATCATGCGCGGCACCGTCAGCGTGCAGGATTTCTGCTTTGCGCGCGAGGTACGCCTGGGCAGCTACTCGGACAAAGGTCCGCCGCCGGCCGGTGCACTCATCAGCGCGCGGCGCATGTTGGAGGATGCGCGCGCGGAACCGCAGTACGGCGAGCGCGTGCCGTACGTGGTCATCACGGGCGCGCCCGGCGCCCGCCTCATCGACCGCTGCGTGGCGCCGGAAGACTTGCTGGCGAACCCGCACTGGCAGCTCGACGCCGAGTACTACATTGGCAAGAACCTGATCCCGCCGCTCGAGCGCTTCTTCAATCTTGTCGGCGCCAACGTCCGCCAGTGGTACGACGAGATGCCGAAGGTGCAGCGCATCTACCAGACGGCCCCGAACGCGCCGGGGAGCAAGCGCTCCACGCTGGAGTCGTACATGAAATCAACGCACTGTCTCGTCTGCGGCGTGAAGTTCCTCCGCGAGGCATCGGCCGCTGCTGCATCTGCGTCAGCCGGCGCGCACAGTACCTCGCTGTGTCCGCGGTGTCGCGGTGCGCCGTCGACGTCGCTCGTGGCGCTGCAGACAAAGCTCACGGCGGAGGAGACGAAATATCAGGAGCTTCTTGCCGTGTGCCGCGGCTGCATGGGCGTGGCGCCGCTCGATGATGTGAAATGCGATAGCAAAGACTGTCCCGTGTTCTGGACGCGCATGCGGCAGCGCGGCAAGATCGTTGCGGAGCGCGCGAATACGTTGCCGGTAATTGGGAGTTTATCAGAGTCGTTGCGGTTACGAGACTTGGAATGGTAGTGTCTTTGGGGAGGGACTGTATTTTATTTCCTTTGGGATATTGCATGGCGAGGAGTTATCACGGGTGCTAATACATTTGCTATTCTGCTTCTTATTATCTCTACGATGGCGGCGTTTTCGTTACCGCCACATCCATCTGTCACGGCCATAGATTTCGAATCGACTTTTGTATTTTATATTAAAATCATTCAGCAGGGTATAATTTCTTTCGAGTTCATTCTTTTCTCGGCGTTTTGTTCCGCTGATGAGACTTTACTTGAATCTTAATATTCTAGGAGTGAAGGTTGGCTGGTGTGGCTCAGCGGCTCAGCCACATTGAATAGGTAAGCAACAGCGTGGGAAAGAATGTAGGGGTAAAAGCAGCGGACAAGGTGCGAAAGACGGTGATGAAATGCTGGCAGCTGAATTCAAGGGCAAGAGTTGTAGGTATGTAGACAGGCTTCGTGGTTTATACACTTTCCGCATATTCTGACTTATTGCGTACGAGCTGTGATGAGTTGAGCCGCCACACAGCAGACATCGAGCACAGCCACCCATTTACGATGCAGCCACTTGGACGCATAAACACCAAGCCCTACCATCTTGGCCGTTTATGCTCGCTCGCTCACCGGATCTGCGCATTGTTATGCGTCCGAAAAGCACGCAAAACATTATGTACCGGGTAGGGTGCAGCACACAAGATGTTTTCCTTCAGCGACCGTTTGATTGGCTGCAGGGGTGCCCCATGTCAACAACAGCGTGGCCCTGGTTAGCGTGGAGCTTAGTGTGGCGCCTGGCCCAAATGAGGATGATTATGCAGAGCAGAGGCGCGTCATGTCCAAATATAAACATGACAATGGACAATGGACAATGGGGAAGGCGTTGAACTTGGGGCTCATGTTTCTGCATGTAGACTTGTCATATTTTCTTACTTTATTGTCCTATCGTTGGGCTGTTTCATACATGACAAGACGCCAGTGACAGGCAAGGGAGGAATGCGCTGCAGATAGTTGAGAGGATGGGATGGAACGGTGGAGAGCGAGGTATGGAGGCCAAAGGCCAAAGAAGGAAACAGGTAAACAAAGACGACTGAAGAGAGGGAGAGATGGCGTCGAGGGCGCGTAGAGATGTCTCGTCTATTATTATGATTGGTCGTCCGAGAAGAGCTCGTCTTTGTCGCGGATTCGCGGTGCAGAGTGAAATACAGTGGTGTTGTGCCTCGCTAGCGTTGTTTACAGCACCCGAGCCCGCTAAATGGGTCCTTATAGTGGTCGCAGCCCCATCTTTTTGCCACTTTGGCCAATGAAGAGGCAGCTGTGCCTGGATTTGGGCTGCCCCACTGCCCACTGTCGCTGGCCCGTCCCCCACCTGCTTGCGTGCCTTGGCCTGTGACTCTGTCTTGCTGCTCTTCAGCTCTTGGAGCAGCATCCTGTCTGGCTGGCCATCCGATCCAGGTTTCGGATGTCTTTGCTTTGGTCTAGCAGAGACATGATTCTCGCCGATATCAATGAGTACCGAGAACTCGTTTGATTGCATTGAGATCCAAGGCAGATGCCGCGATTCCCTCTGAGCCTTGTCTCCAGCGGTTCATGCACTGTGGACAAGCCCTGTAATTCATCTCGGCGCTGCCATATCCCCTGTAAGCGCTGACCACAGTCGCCGCACCCACTCCGCAGAAAAAAACATCGCCGTCGCCCTCTTCCTTGCTCCTCTCCTCCTCTCTTCAAGGCGCTTCTTCTCCTTCATCGCATAGCTCACGCAGACCTCGTCTCCCGCGCTGCTGAGTCTACCATCACGATAAAACATCACCTTCCTGCCACTCATTCGATTTCTCTCGTCCACATTTTCTTCTTCCTCCACGACGCGTGTGTTGGATATCTGGCCCCCGCTCCAGTGTCTCGCCCAAACGCGCCTCCATCTCGTCTTGGTGTGGTGTCTGTCTTGCGCACTCAAGTCCAAAAGCTATACACTTGTTTAATCTAATCATCTGGAAAATATCGAAAAAATCCATACTTTCTTCAACGACTTACGATCTCGCCCTTGCCAACCCTATTTTTCTGTTCGACACTCTCTCCCGTCCCTAATAACCTTTTTCGACGCCCTACCCGCTCCGGCCAAACAAAAAAAGGGAACGAAGAACTTGGTGGCGCAAGAAAAGCCGACAAGTCCATCGAGTTGAATCTTGCTTTCTCTTCTGATTCAAGTGGTCGTGGCCCCCAATCAGCACGCGTCAACCCATTCCAGCACCACCCTCGTGTTGCCGCCTTACCCTACCACGCTCGCCCTCGGCCACAACCAGCCTAAAGCAACCAGCTCTTTCGGCTCGTCACAAGCAAACCACACCTCTTTTGCTTGCACCTCGTCATCTCATTTTTGCTCCGTCACCTCTCGATTGTCGACCTGTTTTTGACTTTTTTGCTCCAATCGCCATCGCAATCGACCTCTCCAGGCTCTGTGCGGCCGGACCTGCGCCTTGTCTCTCCTTACGCCTGCTTGGTCCTCCGCTTTCGACGCAAGGGGCGCTTCTTCTTTCGGTTCTGTCAAATTGACATCGCGCGCTGCAAACCATCGACCATCGCCCGCCTAAATACGTCTTTTCCTCACCAAAAGCAACAGAAGCCGCTCCGTCTCTAAAACGCCCCTTCTGCATCCCGCCACGCATACACAGGCCAGCTTCATGGTCTCCCGCTGGCCCTAGGCGGTCCTTCTGTCGTTTCCTTCAGTATGGCCTCGTCTATTGCCGCGGCCAGACCCAATCTCGTTGCGCCTGCTGCCGACGATGACGCCGCCAACGATCCCTTCGTCACCACCGCCGCCTCCCACGCCCACCACCGCTTCTCCGCCTTTGACCATGAGCTCTTCGCTGCTGGCCCGGGCTCCTCCCCGCGCCAGGCCAAACGCGCCCTCGAGGCTCATCTAGCCGAGACGGAGCGTCGCCTCGACGAGGCTGGCAAGCTCGGCACTGCACTCGTCTCCCAGCGTAAGACGCTGGCCGAACAGTTGCAGGAAATCGAGAAGCTCCAGGCAGAGGGCGAGCTCGGCCCCGAGCTGCGCCAGAAGCTCGTCGAGATTGAGCGCGAATACAATGACCTCGCCCGCGAGTCCGCTCGCGCGTTCCTCCCCAAGAGAATCCCCTCCAACGAGAATGGTCCCAACACACCATACGCACCCGATGGTCGCACCGGCCGAGTAAGTTGCCCCTGCCGCGTATTCTCTCCAATTGAATCAGTCACACAGTTTCTAACGCGTCTTCGTCGCACAGCGCTCCATCAGTCCCTCCAAATTCGACGGCCAAGCCACAGGCTCCCCGACAAAGCTCACAGTCCCCAAGCGCAAGGCTCGGAATCAGCAGTCCAACCGCATACACGACATCGAGTTTGCCGCCGAAATTAGCACATCCCTCATCGCCCAGGTCCGAAATCTGCAGTCTCTCCTCTCCGAGCGCGAAGACGAGGTCAAGACCCTACAGGGCGAAAAGTCGCGTCTCGAAATTGACACAGAGGGCCTGCACCAGCGCCTCAAGACGCTCGATGAGAGCGAGCACCGCTACAAGGACGAAAATTGGAACCTCGAAACGCGCATACAAGAAATGACATCTCTGCAAAAAGAAACTTCCGACAAGGAAAAGAAGCTCAGTCATGCGTTAAGCCTCGCCAACATGGAAAAGACGACGGCTCAAAAAGAACTCGATGATGTCAGAGCCTCTCACGCAAAGCTCACCGAGGACCTCGCTGCCGCCGTCAAGCTGCACGACATTGAGCTGGGCTCCGCCAGGCGCAATCTTACCCTGGGCGAGGATGAGCGCACAATTCTCCAGAAAAAGATTGACGACCTCACAAGCCAGAACCAAGAGCTCGCTCGAGCCTATTCTACCCAGCGTGGCAGGTTAACCGATCGCGAGCCCGGTTCTGGACTCAGTGATGAAGACTTTGAGACGGCCACTGACGGCATCACTCCCGAGCACTCGCCGCCGCCTTCTCCCATCAAGGGCACGCCCCGACACGCGGTTCTGGAAACCGAGACGGTCAAGACGTCACTTGGCCACGCGCAAAGAACCATCCAGAGCCAGCGTAACCAGCTCCACCGTGAAAAGACGGAAAAGCTCGAGCTCCGCCGCATTATTCAAGACCTACGCGACGACTTGGAGAAGCTCCGCGGCGACGCTGGCGGCAACCTGGCCGCCAACCGCCGCAGCCGCAAGGTCGACTCCAAGGAATACAAGCGTCCCTCCAAGCTGCTCGGCAGCATGCGCTCCGGCAAGCACGAGATTTTCCTGGACGACCCCGAGTGGGAAGAGAATGACGGCGTCTCGCCTCCCGGCAGCCCTACCGCCGCCAGAAGACAGACGATCCTGCCCTCGACCGAGCCTAGCGACCAATTCGAGACGGCCAACGAGGCGAGCGAATCTGCCTTTGAGACGGCCAACGAGCGCGCCACCGAGACGGACGACTTCCAAACCGGCCACGAGAACATGTCAGACAGCGACGGTGCCGAAACTGAGACCGAGTCTAGAGGCTTTGGTCGCATGAAGCAAACTCCCAACCTGTCTGCTGGCCTGGCCCGCAATGGCAACCGCGAATCCTTCCACAGCACGGCGTCTACCTCGGCCGACGAGGCTCTCGATACCCTACCCGACGTGCGCACGCCCAACGGCACCGTCTCGTCTAGCAGAAGCCGCTTCAGCCTAAGCCGTCTGCCCTGGTCCCGTCGCTCTCGCCAAAGCAGCGAGGAGCCCAACGTGCAGAGCAGCCCTGTCAGTGTCGGTACGCCTCGCGCCGCCGGCCAGAGCTTGTTCGCCGAGCTGCAAGACTTTGAGGGCAGCGAGGAGGAGTCCATCGGCGGTACGCCTCGCACGCGCACAGTACGCTCCGTCACCCCCGGCTCCGTCCGCCGCACGCTCTCACCGCCGCCCCCCATGCCGACGCGCATGCCCATGGTGGACAGCGCAACCATGACGGAGCCCGTCGCCATCATGCGGCCCCAAGCGGTCGACGCCATCATGCGACCTGCCTCGTCCGGCTCCGTCATCAACACCAACCGCGACTCGTCAGACTGGCGGTCGAGCTACGCCACGGCCACTGAGACAGATGCGTCGCGCCCCATGTCCACGTTTTCCTACGGCGACATGCGTGAAAAGATTGCCCAGTTTCCCATCCCGCCTAATGCCGCGGCCTTTAGGGACCTGGTCTTTTCTTCCATTCAGACCCAGGATGTCGAGCCCCGCGAGGTCCTCGTTCTGCCGCCTACCTTGAAAATGTCTGAAATTCTGGCCGAAGACTTCGAACCCATTGCGATCCCCGAACGCGCCCTGCCCGTTATGTCTATGGGCCAGATCCAGTCCGAGGCCATCGAGCCTGTCGAGCCGTCCACGCCGACAACGCCCAAGGCGGCCGTGGTGCCCGTCGCCATCCCGGCTCCCATGCCGCAGCTCAGCCTGTCTACCATCAACACCCAAAACATCACCCCGACCTCCCTCCCGCAGCCTGTCCTTGGCTACTCTGCCATTGCTACCGAGCGAGTCTCGCCCGTGTCTGAGGCCGCGCCTGCTCTCCCTGCTCTTGGCTTCTCTTCAGTCATGACCGAGCACACCATGCCAGTCAGCCCGGCCAAGACACGCCCGCCCCAGCTGTCGCTGTCGTCGATTTCGTCAGAGGCCATCCTGCCAAAGATGACCCCTCCGAGCCTCCCTATCCTCTCGTTCTCTGCCATCCAGTACATTGACATTGAGCCTCAATCACCGCGCAACGAGAGACGAAACGGATTTATCCTGCCCCGCGACCTTCACAACACCCCAGAGAAGCCTGCTCCTGAGACACCTAATAACAAGATTTTCGGAGCCCTGTTTGGACGCGGAAAAAGCAAAGATGCTTCGCCCGCCATCGCCGAAGATGAGACAAGGCAATCTCCATCAGATACCCCCAATGCCGAGACACCAGAGTCGCAGCGGCCCTTCAAGGAGATTTCCGCCAACAGCGTGGTGCGACCGCCTCGCAAGTCGTCTCTGCACAGCACGAGCGACCAGGGTGCTCAAACAGCACTGACGGGCGGCGCGATTGACCGCCTGCAAAAGGGCCACAGGAAGAGCCCGTCAACGGCCTCGGTCGGCAGCCCAGAGACGATGGGCACAGTTCGCATCCACCGCTCGCAGGAGAGTCTGGTCAACCGCAGCGTCGACTTTGATGATTCCATGTACGACACGGGGTCCGTTATTGTCCGCCCCGACAGCGCCGCCAGCGGCAAACGATCCCTCTACGCGGGCGCGCCGCCCTTGCCTGCCAACCACCGCCAGGCCATCCAGGCCGCTGGCGCGCATACACAACAGGGCAGCATGGGCCCGCCTCTGTGGCCTGCTTCCGCGATGAAGCGTCCCAGCACGCCGAGTCAGCGCAAGCGCTCAGGATCCGGCCAGAACGGAACGCCGACGCCGCGCGCCAACCGAACCGGCGGCTTTGTGGAATTCCAGCAGCCGCCGCCCGCTATTGGCAGACAGCCTTCGGTGTCATCGTTTGCCTCGGATATCGATGCGCGATTCGACATGCAGGCTACGCACTTTGACCCTGCCGGTTTCGGCCCCAACACGGACCCCCGCATGATCCAGGCCATTACGCAGACCATGATTGGCGAGTACCTGTGGAAGTACACCCGCAAGACTGGTCGCGGCGAGCTGTCTGCCAACAGACACCGTCGCTACTTCTGGGTCCACCCTTACACGCGCACTCTCTACTGGGGCGAGAAGGACCCGTCCAGCGCTGGACGATCCGAGCTCAAGGCCAAGAGCGTGCCGATTGAGGCTGTCCGTGTCGTGACCGACGACAACCCGATGCCTCCTGGCCTGCACCGCAAGAGTCTGGTGGTCATTGCCCCCGGGCGTACCATCAAGTTTACGTGCCCTACCGGCCAGCGCCACGAGACGTGGTTCAACGCCCTGTCGTACCTCTTGGTCCGAACCGAGCCGCAGGCGACGTACGACGCCGAGGACGTGGCCGGCTCCATCACACGCGAGGACATTGACGAGTTCAACCCGCAGTTTGGCCGCCGCCCGGCCAACGGCGCGCGCCCAGAGCAGCAGTCACTATCATCATACACCTCGCGTAGCATACGCGCGCCGTACGAATCGCCGGCCGAGGCATACACGATGACGGTGCCGACGCTGACGCCGACGCCGCACCGCGGCGGCCGCCAAACGCTGGCGAACAAGGCGTCGAAGGGTACGCTGAGCAAGATGAGCGGCTACTGGTCGAGCCTGCGCAGCCGCGCTGGCGGCAGCCACGCCGACCTGTACGCGACGAACCAGGTGCACGACAGCGCCGAAGACTTGCGCGAGATGATTGAGCGTCAGGACCGAGACGCGGATCGTCTGGAGAATGTGCGGGCGTGCTGCGACGGCAAGCACGACGTGGGCAACGTGTCACACTCGGCGTCGAAGAGGCACCGTCACAGCCACGGGCCGATGCTGTCGGCCAACACGACGCCAGTGTCTTCGACGAGAGCGCGGGCCTAAACGCCTTACACGGCTTTCCTCTCATCTTCTACACCTAATACCTTTACAACAATTTTTACGAAACACTACACTCTCTTTACGGAACTTGAAGGATCGTACATTCTTCAACTTTTTCATTCAACACCTGATGATTCTGACGAAACCCTTTTTGTTGGTCCAGCTTGTCTTTTCTCATTTTTTCTTTATCTTTTATTTATTATCATGTTTTTTTCAGACTGCGTTTTTTGTCAGAAAGAAGCAAACAGCCACTCACTCATACCAAGCGGCCCGAAAGAAACACGGAACCCGCCTCATTTCCTTATCTGTCTTTTGTTGTTGTGTACCATAGGGAACATTTGGGAGTCTTTTTTGAATTGTTCAATTTGGCCTTGATCAGTCTTGTGCTTTTCTTTCACCTACGGATGGAAGAAGAGAAAAAGAAAAGCATGTTTGTGGAAGTAAAGCATACTTGTGCGGGAAAGAAAGTACTTTCTATATATTTCTTCTGCTGAAACAAAAAATCAAAGGACGATTACACACTGTTTTGCATTGACTCATGAAAGCTGCATGTTAAGTGAATTGGTAGGAGGTTTAAAGTGTCGATGATGGCTGTGAATGGCTCCAACTGGCATGGCGCCGTGTGGAACCAGGGCAGCTGCCTAGCGCCGCAAGATTAACAGCGATGGAGGAATTTTGAAGTTAGATACCGAGCTAATCAGGGCTAAAAAGAGCTGCTAACTGCGGAATTATCCAGCTACCTTGTGCCTAGTAATAACATCCTGGCTGCTGCTGCTGCCGTGC
Source organism: Paracorniculantispora psalliotae (assembly GCA_002796755.1). NCBI lineage: Eukaryota > Fungi > Ascomycota > Sordariomycetes > Hypocreales > Cordycipitaceae > Paracorniculantispora > Paracorniculantispora psalliotae. The sequence goes on from PHFE01000091.1 coordinate 1,020,755, forward strand.
CTGTCGCTCATTGACAGGGACCAAGTGTCGACCCATCACATGACGTAGTTGCAGCACGCGCCCGCCCTGCCTGCCCGCCAGCCCGCTGCCCCAACTTTCTGAAGCTGGGACAGCTCTGCTCCATCCAGTGACACCTTGTTCTCCAAAAACGACGAAGAGCTGTCAAACACCTCTTCATCTGCTTCTTGCCCTTAACGATTCTCGCGCATTGCTTTTCCCTTTTTCATCCGTTTAGCGATCCTTGTTCATATCGTCTTCTTTTTCCGTCATCATAAACTCTCTTCTCCGCCTGCAACGGAGCTGTCGGCATTCTGTGGATTTAGGACACCTTTATTGGAAACCCCATCGCGATCAGCACAGAACAACGTCTTGGATATGCAGCGCTGTCTCAGGCTATCATAACAACGAACCGACATTTCTCCTGCGACCGAACCGCTTCCCACGATTCCGCCCTTGCAGACGATCCTGCAAACAACCTCCTCGCATACAGATAAACACACACACACACACACACCGCCACAGCCATGGGTTCGTGGACGGCCCTGCTGGTGGCCTACCTCCTCGGAGGCGTCACCTTTGTCCCACTGCTGCTCGGCCTCGTCCTGCTGCACGCCCACTACACGCTGCCCTTTCGGCATGACGCGGGCGGCGTGCCCGATGGCCACCCATCCAGCGTGGTGCAGGACGGCGACGACACGGCCGCGCTGGACGCCCGACGAGCCAAAGAGCGGGCCGACAATGACGACAACCAAGACGGACGGAGCGGGAGACGAAAAAAAGACAGCGATGCGACGGTGCACGAGCTCGACGTCGCGGCCGGCTACTTTGCCGTCTGCAGAGAGTACACGCCCATGGGCATCAACGCCAAGCCGATTGAGCGCGCGACGCCCGTGGGCCCGGCGACGGTCGCGCCGCCGAGCCCGAGCGTCTATCAGACCATGTACCGCAGCATCTTTGACCGGAAGCCGGTGCCGGGGCCGATTGAGAATAACAGCATGAGCCACCGGCCAAAGAAGGCGGGCAACGTGTTTTACGTGGTATTACGGTAAGCCGATCCGGACAAGATGGAGAGAGATAGAGAGAGAGAATTGCTTGCTAACAGAGACAGGCACGGCCATATCATGCTCTTTGACGACGAGGAGCAGCTCGAAGTCCGACACGTCATCAGCCTCGCTCACTACGATATTAGCATCTACTCTGGCGGCGACGAGACCCCCGAGGGCGAGCTGTTTATCAAGCGCAACGCCCTGTGCCTGACGCGCCGCGGCATCGTCCCCGACGACGACGGCCCTGTGGCGAAGCCGTTTTACTTATTCTCCGAAAACTGCTCCGCGAAAGAAGACTTTTACTTTGCGCTGCTGAAAAACCAGGAGCAGACGTTTCCCGGGCTCGACGGCTGCCCGCCCCGCCCCAAGCACTTTGATATCAAGGACATCATCACGCTGGTGCAGCGGCTGCACTCGTCCGAGGAGAATATCCACTCGCGCTGGCTCAACGCCATGCTGGGGCGCGTGTTCTTAAGCCTCTACCGCACCAAGGACATTGAAAACTTCATCGCCAACAAGATTACCAAGAAGATCTCGCGCGTCAAGACGCCGTCTTACCTGACCAACATTGCGATTCGCAAGATTGACACGGGCGAGGCGGCGCCGTTCTTCCACAATCTAAAGTTGAAAGAGTTCACCGTCGACGGCGAGTGCGTCGTCGAAACTGACATGCGCTACGCGGGCAACTTTCGCCTCGAAATGTCCGCTACCGCGAAAATCGACCTCGGCGCGCGCATCAAGGCGCGTGAGGTCAATCTCGTGCTCGCGCTCGTGCTCAAGCGCATCGAGGGCCACATGCTCTTCAAGATTAAGGCGCCGCCCAGCAACCGCCTTTGGCTGTCCTTTCAATCGATGCCGAAAATGGAGCTCGCGATTGAGCCCATTGTGAGCAGTCGGCAGATTACTTATACCGTGATTCTCCGGCAGATTGAGAATCGCATCAAGGAGGTGTTTGCAGAGACGCTGGTGCAGCCCTTCTGGGACGACGTGCCGTTTTTCAGGACGGAGCACAAGGAGTGGCGTGGAGGCATCTTTGAAGGGGACGATGCGGTGGAGGGAGGTGAGCCGGCGGCGGCGCCCGTTGCTGAAGGAGCAACGACAACGCCACCCGATGGCGATGGATCGGTGGATACGGCGGCGGCGCCGGTGGAGGATCCGGGTATGCCTGCCGCAGCCACAGAGCCGCCCTTGTCGCCGCGACCGTCGGAGAAGAGCACGCCCGTGCCGAGTCTCGAGTCCCAGGCGCCGCCCCCCCCAACCGGCCTCTTTGGGCGCAAGCTCGGCGGGAACAAGCTGGGCGTCAGCTCGCCCGCCGCTGCCTCCGTCGCCAGCCTCGACTCCAAGGGCTCCGCGGCCACGACGGCCCGCTCACCCAACATCATCAAGCACAGCAGCGTCGAGCCCGTCGTCGGCACCGAGGCCGCGCACGCCGACCTCTTCAAACCCTCGACGTCGCCGCCCGACCACGCTACCAGCCTCATTGCCGCGCTGCACTCGAAAGCCCAGCAGGACGCTGCCGCAGCCGCCTCGCCTGTGCTCACGCCCGTCGGGTCGCCTAGCAAGCATGCGCGCGGCAAGTCCAACGATGCCTCGTCGATTTCCTCCAAAGAAGAGTCTGCTGCTGCGGATGCTGCGAGCGAGCATAGTGATGGCACGGCGCCGTCGACACGTCGCAACACCGTCTCCTCGCATGGATCGTATGACGGCAGCGGCTATCCGCAGTCACCGAATGGAAGCGCTCTGGGTACGGGATCGCTCGGTCGTAAATTCTTCATGAAGCGCGAAAACTCGAATGCGTCCGTGTCGACGACTTCCACCGGCGACACCAGCACCGGCGGCGAACCGAAGCGGAATAATACGCTCGCCGCCATGACCAGCGCCGCCAACCAGGCCCGCCAATGGGGCTGGAACGCCATTCAACGCCAGAAGGACGCGCGCCGCAACAGTGAAGCCGCCGCCGCCGCCGCGAGCCACGTCGATCTCAGCCAGCCCATGGGTCGTGGCCAGCCGCTGCCACCGCCGGGCATGCCCCTGCCCGGTCCGGCGCACGGCAAGAGCACCAAGATTGCGCCGATTGCGGTGCCGAAGCGTAAACCTGTGCCGGCGTCTGTCCCTGAAGATGCGGAAACCGACGGCGGTAGTGGTAATGGTAGTGGTGGTGGTTTGGCGGCGGTGGAAAAGGAGAGACCCAAAACGAGTCCGTCGGAGAGATCGGAGGACAGAGATCGCGATTTTAGGCCGCCGCTGCCGCAGAGGCGACGACGTGGTGCGAGTCAGCAGGCCATTGCAGAGGAGGAGAGCAATGGAAGTGGCAGTGGTATGGAGAATATGCTCGTGATAAGCGCGCCGGACGATTCTCAGCCACCGACGCCGTTGGAGGATGATGACGACGACACGTCGCCTTTCAAGGGTGACAGTAAGACGAAAATGTCTGACAGCATCACGCGGAAGCCTGTCCCGGCGCCGATTACCATTGTCAACGACGTCGATGCCGATGCCGATAAGACTCCCGTCGTCCACCACGCGGCGACCTTTGACGACGACGCAGTGAAGCACGACCTCTCCTTGTCGTCGCCGGACCTCGATGCGCAGACCAATATCGACGGTCTCGAAGACGGCAAGCCCTTAGTAGCAATGCCGCTGTCGACAACGCCACCGGAGGAAAGCACGGCGGACGATGACGACGATGACGGGTTCGCGGGGTGGATGGACGAGGAGGAGGAGCAGCCGCCGAGCCAGGTGCTGCCGCCGCCAGTGACGAGCCCTGTGTAAAAAACAAGTTGGCAAAATTGTACATAATCAATCAAATAATGGAATTCGAGGGAAAAAAGACCCACCAGGCATAAGGGAGTTTAACATGGTGATTGGGAGTTGGATGAATTTTTCAGCATAGAGATTTGGGTTAGCAATGATTAAAAAGCATGGCCTGAATTTTAAAATACTTGATGAACGAAGTTGGTATTGTAGTGATGGTAGAAATGAAGAACTGACGAAACACGGTTTGGAAATACTTTAAAGAAGCGTGAAAACTTTACTTTATTACGAATATATGTGTATAGTATAAGAAAACTGGCTCAAGAGATGCTGAGGCCGTTGATTAGACCAATCACCACCACTTCCCCCTTTCAGATTAATAAATCATCACCACAACTTCTCCCTTTCAGCCTAGTAAGCCGTATCAGCCTCCGCGGCCTTCTTTGCTGCGTCCTCCTTCTCCTTTTCGAGGAGCAGCGCGACGCAACATTTATAAAGCTGTCCCGTGCCTTTCGCCGGTTCCTCCCCGTCGTACACGTTCTGGAATAGCCCCTCGTACTTGGTCTTCGGGTCGCTGAGCAGCTGGTCCAGTGCATCCTTTGGGCAGTCCGCCTCCGAAGGCGTGGAGAGAATTCGAAGCAGAAAGTAGGGTGACCACTAACAAAACACGGCGTGGGAAGCTTCAGCCAAAGGTGGACATTTTCTTTATTTACTTTATTAAATATACATTTAGGTTTCTAAAAAATAGATTCGAAATACGTTCTGAGATTTGATCGAACGGCTTCCCCGCGCCCCGGACGGGCCGCCACCAGATCGGAGAGATCAGCGGCGACTTATTTCCATTGCGCTAGTGGTACGTGTATATCACCGCACATGTGTCGCAGCAGGCGCCTTCTTTTTCTTGCGAAGCGGGGTTGATCTTGTCCAACCAAGATTGCATTCATCTCCTTAAAGGAGACACACCACTGCGATACATTCCTTTTCCTCGCCATGGCGAAGCCAGAGTCGCAGCATCGAATCAGCGTCGAGCAGAACGAAACGGCAGCGCCGTCTTGCAATGCCGCGAAACTGCGACGCAAACTCGACATGTAGTACGTCTCCCGTACTTTGACAATGAATAGAAAGAACAAAAAAGTCTAAATTAGTGCCGCTTGGGAACATGACACAGCCTCCTCCCGCTCATGATCACCACATACATGTTTCAGTTCCTCGACAAGTCGGCCCTCACCAACACCGCCATCCTCGGCCTACGGATCGATCTGCATCTTTCCGGAAGCGAATACTCCTGGGCCGCCGCCATCTACTACGTCGGTTTTCTCCTTGCGTCGTACCCATCGGCTTGGATCATGGTACGGATGCCAGTAGCCAAATTTATGGCCACATCTGTGTAAGTGACGTTTCCTCTAACCAGAAAGAAGAGCGCCCCCCCTCCCCCATTTTGCCCTTATTTTATTTGCCCCTTTGTTTATTCTTTTCCTTTTCAAAAAAGGCAAGAAAAGAATTTGCTAATTGCTTGTGAAAAACCAGTTTGCTCTGGGGCGCCGTCCTCATGCTCATGGCCCTCCCGCACAACGCCGCCGGCCTCCTCACCCTCCGCTTCTTCCTCGGCGTCTTTGAGGCGCCCCTCGGTCCGGGCCTCACCGTGCTCGTCGCCATGTGGTACTCTCGCGCCGAGCAGCCGCTGCGGCACGCCACATGGTTCGCCGGCAACGCCGTCGCGGGTATTTTCGGCGGCATCATCGCCTACGGCATCGGCCATGTTCATGCCATTGCGTCCTGGAAGGCAAGGCCCCCCTATCTCCACCTTGTGGTCGTGTCCTCACCGAGAGAAGAGCGGCGGCGAAGCTAATGTGAGAAGTATAGGCCCTGTTCCTCATCTTTGGCGCCGTGACGGTGGCGTGGTCCGCCGTCATCCTCGTCTTGCTGCCCGACGTGCCGGCCCAGGCCCGGTTTCTGTCGAAGCCTGAGCGGGCGGCGGCCGTGCTCCGTGTCAACGACAACATGACGGGCATCCGCAACAACGAGTTCAAGTGGCACCAGGCCCGCGAGGCGCTGCTCGATGTCAAGACCTGGCTTATGTTCATCTTTCAATTTTCCGCTGCCGTGGCAAATGGCGCAAGCAGTGTACGTGGCTGCCTCGGCTGAACAATTCATCAAAGGAAAGCGTATGCTAAATAGGAACCTCTGTCTGTTAGTTTTCATCCATTGTAATCCGGGGTTTTGGATTCAGTCAGCTCAACAGCTTGCTGCTTGTATCGGGCGAGTACCTCTCGCAGCTCTTCTTCGTCATTGGCGTGTCGTGGCTGAGTTCGCACATGCCCAATGTGCGTACCTGGTGCATGTCCGCGTGTATGCTCATTGGAATCCTGGCCGGGTTGCTCATACGGCAACTCCCACCCGACATGCGATGGGGGCGATATGCCGGTGTTTTGCTTCGCGCAAGTTTCGGCGCATACTTGCCGATTCTCTTGGCGGTGGCCTCTGGCAACACAGCCGGCTTTACGAAAAAGACTGTAACAAATGCTATGGTAAGTAATTACATGATAGATGTTCTATTTTATGCCCCCGCCCCCCCTTCGTCACCATAGTGTTTGCTTTCTTGATTTCCAGCCCCGTCGCTGCAACCGTACGATCGATTTGTTCTGACTCTGTAGATATTCATTGCATTCTGCACCGGCAACATTGTCGGGCCGCAGCTGTATTTTGAATCCGAAGCGCCAAGCTATCCATCCGGATTTCTTTCTCTCATCATCTGCCTCGTCATTGCCTGTGTGGATGGCCTGGTTCTACGATTCCATTTGATTCGTGAAAACAAGCGCCGCGACGCAAAACAGCCCGCTGCCGGTCGGCAAACAACAGTGAATGAACTCATGGAAGAAGATTTCAATGCGATGGATCTTACGGATAAAGAAAATCCACAATTCCGCTATGTTTATTAGGGTTTTGATGTTCGTCGCACTTACACGACGGATGCTGGGGCAACTGGTACATAGTACTTTGGTTTGCTACTGAACTTTGCTTAGCCGAATAACAGTGACCCGCCAGGAGAATTTGCAATAAAAAGCACAGAAATGAAAGAAGACGAAAAGATAACATGAGGAAGAAGTCACTGTTTGGAATCATTGCTGATAAATCTAAACTCAATCTTCCAGCCATGGCTGACTAACGATTTACAGTGGCGTTTTAGCGCCTTTGGTGATCCTTAGCGCTAACAACTGCTAGAATCGGACGGAAGCTAGCCTGAACCTGATGCGGCAGAATATTTCATCTCGTCACTGTCCATCTTCCATTTTGCTCTCGCCATCCGCCACCACGAATTGCACAAACCCGCCGTCGCATACACATCACCATGGACTCTGAAGCTGCGGCCGACGCCCCGGTCGCCATTTTCAAAAAGCGCGGCGCCAAGGGCAAGAGCAACATCCGCAAGCGACCCGCGACGCCGCCACCGGCTGGCAGCGACAGCGACTATTCATCCTCCGAGGACGAGTCCGGCCAGCGCGTCAAGCGTCGCAAGAAGACGGCCGTCGTGACAGCCTCCTCAAAAGCCGTCGCCGCCGGCGCCTCCGAAAAAGAACTCACAGCCTCCGCGTACACGGCCGACCGCAGCGCACCCATCACGTCCGCCAACGACGCCACCAAGCAGAGCAACTGGTACGACGAGCACGCCGCCGATGCGCTTTCCGCCAAGAACCTACTCGGCGCGTCCGCGCGAAATACAACCTCGACCAGCGCGGCAGCAGCAGCACCGAGCGGCACATATAAAGGCCTGGCGAACCAGACGTCCTTTATCACGAGGAACCCCGATGCGCCGCAGCGCTCCGTCGGCCCCATGAAGGCCGCCACCAACATCCGCACCATCACCGTCATGGATTTCGCGCCCGACGTATGCAAGGATTATAAAAAGACGGGGTTCTGCGGCTTCGGCGACAACTGCAAGTACCTGCACTCGCGCGAGGACGTCAAGCAAGGCTGGCAGATAGACAAGGAATGGGACGTGACGTCCAAGGGCAAGACGCACCTGGCTGGCACCGTCGTCGCCAACGCGAACCGCGACAAGCCCGCGGGCGCGACGGGCGACGATGCGGAGGAAGAAGCGATGCTGGAAAAGATTCCGTTCAAGTGTATCATCTGCGAGGGGGATTACCGAGAGCCCGTCATCACACGATGCGGGCACTACTTTTGCGAGCCCTGCGCGCTGAAGCGCTACCGCAAGGACCCGAGCTGCGCGGCGTGCGCGGCCGGCACGAATGGCGTCTTCAACTCGGCGAAGAGGCTAAAGAAGCTGCTCGAGAAGAAGCGGGAGCGCGCGGAGAAGAAGAAGCAGGCGGAAGAGGAAGAAGAGGCCGCAGAGAAGGCGTAGGGAGGCAGTGCTACTGATGATGTCATGAATTTCTGTGTATAATAGAAAAGCTTTTTAGTGTGGGCGAGGGATCATAGATTAGCATTAGAGGCGAGGAAATACCCGAATTGCATATTTGTCATTACAGTCGCCAAATTGCCAGTGTGACAGTTGACAAGTGCGTCTCGTCGACTGGTTAATTCAGTTGTGGGAGTCCGTGAAATCGTATGCGATCCTCTTATTCTCGCTGTCGATCTGGTTGTTGGCTGCGCCAAATGTCTTTTCTTTTTCATACTTCCTTATTTTGAGCATCCACAGTGACCAAATTAGCGGTTGACTTCCCGACCTTACTATTAAAATGAACTAAAACACCCGCGACACCCATTTCGGTTGGCTTGGTAAACGTTGCTACCTGTTTCGCTCTACCGGTATATCATATTTCGTCGTCACAGACTGACAGAGAAAAATTATAGAAGGCAGGATTTACGTTGGCAATAACACTATGCGACTAAGAGCAATATTCTCCTAGACAATGCATGTTAAGAGGACGCTAATATTGCTCGAAAACTATGTACAGTTGTCGTGGGCAAACTAAACAAACCTACGTACCAAGTCTAGTGGGTGGCAGCCAAAACCAAAACCGAAAAAAAAAAAAAAATTCAATTGAAGGGATGTATAGAACCCGCTTACAGCCGGCCGAGCTTAAACTCCAGTGGAGAACTCCATACAGCGACTGGAAGCTATCCCTAGCAAACCACAATGCGTGAGGTGTTAACAACAGAGATACTGACAGTCATTTCTATAATCAGGACAACAAACGGATCCTGCAGGACAAGATATGCCTAAGCAAGGGTCGACGAAGCAATTAACGTTCACGTCAAGTTCAGGACATGTCATTGCCTGAGCAGGACAATCACCACTCCGAGGCTGTATGGTTTCAGTTGTTGATGGCCTCGCCATCGCCAATTCTACTGCAAGGGCCACAATCGCAACCAACGTCCGCATTCTTGCAAAGTGTACTTGAGAGGTGTCGAAATCGATGTCGGGGATAAGAATTGTAAAAGACTTGTTTTTAAGTGTGATTTGAGGAAACTGATTGTTGAAGGGGGGAAAAGGAGAGCGATCTACGTGGATGACCCTCTTGCAGGCTACTTATGTATTGATATGAGACAGTAGGTCACATGATACATTAAATGCTCTGATGAGGGCATTAACAGGGTCCTTTTGCCTAAGCATTATCCTTTAAAATAATAAGCTGTGATTTATTAGATCTTGCAATTTCATCGATTCAATAGCCATCGTTCGCCGTTCTTTGCTCTGTTTGGCAGTTCTACGTAACGACATCTCAGTTTCGGGTTATTCACTCTAGACAGCTTAAGTACTACATTGATCTTGAAAAGAATGACTACGCCGAGAATCCTTCTTGTAACATGGCCTTGACCTGTCTACGGTCTGTGTATACAATGGTGGCGCAATGATCAGTGAGTATCATAGGGTACATTATTACTAGCACTAGCTATAGGGCCATACATAGTTTTCCATAGTAATTAACGCCATTTCTAGCTAATAAGATATAGATTAAGTACCTTAGGTTGCCCGACATTTTTAGCTAAGCCCACTTTTAAAGAGAAATTGTCTGAAAAGTAGAAGGCCTTTTTGCCCGTGGCTGTAATTATAAAAGAATACACAGGTTTGCTAGATATTGCCTTTGTGTGTAAGCGTCGTGCACTGGATGCCGCTCTTGTATGGCTATCGGTCGCCCAATCACCAGGCACCCAAACCCCGCCACCAGGCGCTTGACCTCCCCCACCTCCCCCACCATGTGACAAGCTTCAACCAGAACCGTCGTCATAAGCAACCTTACCGTCTTGGTCATACCGACACTGTCATCCGACTTGCCTCGCCGCTGCCTTTATCTGCTGCCTAGTGACATTTCTATTTCCATCTCCCCGGGTCTTGACTCTGGACCCTGCATCCTGCATCCAACGATTTATCGCGATTCTACCTAGCCCCCCAACAACTGGTGTTACCGAAACAGAATACCACCATATTTCACGATCGAATAATACAAAATACATACGATTAAAACCATCACAGGCATCTCGCCACGATGAATTACATTTATTCCACAGTCAACACCCTGCGCGACCGGTACACGCCCGTATCGCACACGTCGACGTTTCGACAGACCGGCCAGATCACGCCCGAAGAGTTCGTCGCCGCCGGCGACTACCTCGTCTACCGGTTCCCGACGTGGTCCTGGGGCGACGCCGACGACGAGAGCCGCCGCGTGAGCTACCTGCCCGCGGGAAAGCAGTACCTCGTCACCCGCAACGTGCCGTGCGACCGCCGCCTGAATGACGACTTCGCCGGCGACGCGGGCCACGAAGAGTCGGTAGTCAATGACGGCTTTGCGGGTGGAAGTGGCACGGGGGGTGATGACGGTGAGGACGGCTGGTTGAGGACGGGTGGGCTGGCGAGCTCGCAGCCGCTCAAGGCAAAGGATGTCCGTACGGTGGATGATGCGGGTAATGTGGGCGTGCCGGACGATGAGGAGGATGATATTCCGGACATGGAGGACGAGGATGACGACGAGGCTATCATCCGCGACGCCGGCGCCGGCGCCCAAAAGAGGTGCGCTCCCGTTCCCCTCTCTTTCTTTACCACAACTCTGAAACATTGCTTGCGAACTGATCGATGCTAACTGACATTCCAGCGGCCGACGCACATATACACTCTACATCATGTACACGCCGTACTACCGCACGCCGCGGCTCTACCTCTCCGGCTACCAGACCAACGGCCAGCCTCTGCCCCCGCACGACATGATGGACGACATTGTCGGCGACTACAAGGATAAAACAGTGACGCTCGAGGATTTTCCATTCTTCGCGCACAATATCAAGATGGCGACCGTGCACCCGTGCAAGCACGCGTCCGTCATGAAGACGCTGCTGGACCGCGCCGACGGCGCGCTGCGCATCCGGCGCGACAAGATGCGCGCGGCCGCGGCGAAGGGGCAGTCGGCCAAGGGGACGACGGCGGGCATGGAGGGCTTGGTGGATGAGATTGGGAACTTGGATGTCAAGGGTGCGCAGGAGGCGGCGGATAAGGAGGAGTGGGAGGAGGTGCAGGAGACGGAGGCGGTGGACGAGAATGAGGTGGCGATTCGCGTGGACCAGTACCTGGTTGTCTTTCTCAAGGTATGTGCTGCTTACCCGGTTCCTTTTGCAAATAAGGATGACGGACTAATGATAAACACAGTTTATGGCGAGTGTCACGCCTGGCATCGAGCACGACTTCACGATGGGCGTATAACGACCCACGAGGGCGGGTATTGATAAAATGACGTTATGAAAGTTTTGTTTCTGCTTGTTATTGTTAATGATATAAAATCGACCGTATTACAGACTACTGAGAATACACCATCTTCTTTTTCGAGTACGAATTTGCTGCGGCGTTTCTTGACTGGGACTTGTTGGGAAGAAGTAGGATAGAAGTTGCAATCAAAGAATCTCAAGCCAGCCTTTTCGTTCACCATGACATGTATGGCAATACAATATCCCATCTAGAGCGCATTGTATACAAAAGCCGAGACAGCTCGAATGGGGGGACGCGGGCGCGGGCGCGGGCAACAAGATTCTTGCCGTGCTCAGTATTCTCTGCAACACCGTGGAAACAAGGGCGGTCGTTGCTCACCCCCAACCTCTCCGCACGCGACAAAAGAGTCGTTCGCCCCTCGAGAGAAGCTTGCGATTCGTCTTTTGGACCAAAGCCAAAGTCAAAAGGAAAGAAAGAAGAAAACTGGCCTGACTTGTACCTCTCATTTGGCCGCGATGACTTCGTTTGTTCTTTGTCTGCTGCTGGTTGTAAGGGCACTGCGAAGAGCGGGTGGGACGGGAGGACGGAAAAAACGCACTCGCGACGGTCGTCTGCCAGTGGGAAAGTTGTGTGTGTCCGGGGGACGGGTGGGATGAGGATGATGCTACACCGTGAGAAAAGGGGCCACAACTGCTGAAGGGGAAGGAAAAATGTGCTACCGAGGTGCAAGAAGAAGGGCCTGGAGGCGGACGATGAGTGGGATGCCAAAGAAACAGTCACATCCGACGTAAAGAGAGACAAGCAGATGCGAGAAGGCAGTCACTGGATGCAAAGAACAACAGTCACCGGATGCAAGAGAGTTTCTAAGGAAATACTACATTACATGAGCAATCGTCAGTCACTATCTAAGATAGGTTTTTGTGCTTTTATGCATTTTTTGCAAACAAAATCCAGAATTCATACGACAATATTTTCGTTCCTAGCAAGCAAAGTCGTTCCGTTTCCCAATACATTCCTCCACGTCAGTCTGAAGCAAGATGTGTTTCCTATTCCGTTCGTCAAATCAAACCTCGAGAGCGGCTCTGGGGTACAATCTGGGTTGAGCCTTTTCACCTCGGGGGCATCGAATCCTCCAAAAGTCATTCTGCATCTATCGGCATGCAGCACTCATAGATGGTGGGAACTGCCAGCAAAACTTTGCTGGCACTTGGTTGTGTGCAGAGGCTGCCATGTGTTGCGGGCCAGACAATCAAGGCAGCTGGTTGTATGCAACGTGTGTCATGATGACCACTCATGGAAAATCAAGGCAGCTGGTTGCATGCGGCGCCTGTCATGATGGCCAGGCGTGGAGAATCAAGGCGCCTGGTACTTGCGCACCTCCAGAAAGTCGCGGACTTCATCCTCAAAGACATTGGGCAAGAGATATTTGCCATACTCGTGCCACTCATTCACCATGGCAGGACGAGAGTAAAACTTGATGTTCTCCCAGCACTCCGGGTAGTAGCCGGCATCCTCCCAGTCGAGCAGGCCGATGACCCTCATGTGCTCATCGACAATGATGTTGTCGGGGGAGAGGTCGCCATGGCAAAAGACAATGCGATGTGTCTTCTTGTTGAGCTTGCGCTGGTAATCACGCTGAACTTTGGGGGGAGCAGCCGAAATTGTCGAGATGAGATACTTGTTGAACTCTTTCTCGTTTCGGCAGGCCGGCGCAAAGTACGTCTTGGCAATTCGGCTGTCGCGAATCTCGTCGCCATCACAGCCGCCGATGAAGGAAGGGGCCTCTTCGGGGATCCTAAGGTGTAGGAGCATGTTGCGGACCTGGGTAAAGACGTTGACTTTCTCTTCGTGTGTGAGGGTGACCCAAGTCTTGGTCAGAGTGCGTCCAGCAATGTAGCTCATCTTGATGCTGAAAATGTCGTCATCGCCCTGGAAATTTGCGTAGAGCTTTTCGCGGCAAAAGATCCTGGGGACAGGCAAGCCCTGCTTGCGCGCATGGTGAAGAGCAATGCCTTCGTTGGCGGAAATGTACTGGCCCTCCTTGTAAATGACCCATCGAGTGCGGTGGCAGGTCAAGTGCACCTGACGGCCAGGGGCGCGGGACAAGAGGTAATTGGCTGCAATGTCAGCCTGGAAGAAAATGATTGGCTTCTGTTGAGTAAAGACGTACCAGAAAACTCCAGGTCTTGGTCATTGTCCATGGTCTCCTGCCAGCATTCTTGATAACAGGCAGTGAAAGGCCTTCGCTCAGCCTTTTGCGGACTACCGACTTTGAAGACATTCTCGTCAGCGCGCCGCTGTGGTTCCGATGGCGGATCGTAGCGCTCGTCGTTGGGTTTTAGTTTCTCGCCGAGCAAATTGATCCCTACCCCAAAGCTGTCGCTACGAGGCAGGGCTGGCCGGTGGCGGAGGGTCTCAGGGATTTTGACATCTTCGTCGTCCATGTCCATGAAGAAGATGCCGTAGTCAAAATGTGGATTTTCTTCAAGGTCAGGGAAGAGAACACCGTGTATACTAGGATCCGGAGTCTCGTAGAGATATGTCATAAGTGGCGCAAATTGCAGCAATGTGAGAGAAGATGTAGAAACAATCTCAAAGGAAAAGAGAAAAGTAACGCAAATTGCAGCAATGTGAGGGAAGACGTAGAAACAATCTCAAAGGCAAAGAGAGAAGTAACGCAAATTGCAGCAATGTGAGAGAAGATGTAGAAACAATCTCAAAGGCAAAGAAAAAAGTAACGCAAATTGAAAGTAATGTGAGAGAAGATGTATAAACAATCTCAAGAGCAAAGAGAAAAGTAGCGGCGGTCAATGGTAATTAAAGCTCAGCGGTGGTAAAGGCAGTAGGTTCATGAGCTGAGCTGGAGAGTCCTTTCTTCCATGATAATCGTAGCGGAAGGCAGCAGGTATAAATGGATTTCGGGAGCATGTGGCGAGAAGAAGATGCGGCCGCCTTGGAGTGCGGATGCGTGCGGCTGCGTGCGGTTGGGGCGTTGCGTGACACAGTTCGCAAAGGCCAGTCGTGCCCGTCTGTTGCCCCCGTGCCTGGTTCCCCCGAGAGGCGGTCGATGTTGGTGTAACACAGGCGCGGAAGAAAATGCGCAAGGTCGCACAAAGAGGTCAAATGAACAAACAAGGAAGCGTGTGAGAAGAGAAGAAGGGGGGTGAGGGTGGGTAGAAGAAGGTGGTTGCACAAGATGGGGGTCCTTGTTGGTTCCGTGGCCTTGCCGACCTTTTGCGAGTGTGTGTGAGTTGTGTGAGTGGGCTGATTAGCGTCCGTTGAGCTTCCAGGGACCCTGTGTCTTTTTTTTTTTATTCCCCTCCGTTAATGATAGTGATTGAAGCTGCAGGAGCTATGTTGGGTTGCGTTGCATCTGCGCCTGCGTCTGCAGAGGAGCGTCTGGCAATCCAGGGCGGGCAAGCTTGCAGAGAACCCGAAATCGCGAAAGCTGAGGACGGGGTGGGCTCCATCCACCATCAGGAGAGAGGAGCAGGTTGCATGGGGGCCCCCGGTCGTGAATTTCTCGGGGGAGTGTGGACCGTGGGTGTGGCGCAATGCAGCTTGCAGCGTCCGGCGAAGATGTGCTCGTCGTCGTTTGGAGAGAGAGATATGATGGTGGTGGTGAGGAGGAGGAGGAGGAGGAGGAGGAGGCAAAACCGGGAAGGCGGTTCTGGTCGAGGCCCTTGCGACGTCCGAATGTGTCGGAAGGCTGCAGATTGAGGAAGAGAAGACGCAGTCACGGCGCACAGGTGACGATGGTTGGCTGGCTGGCTTGGTCGAGCTAAGCTTCACATCATGGCCCGGACGGCGCAATCAAACGGGCGGGCTGTCGAGACGATGGGTGGGGACGGGCTGGCTGGCTGGCTCGGGGAGCAGGGGTGGTGCTTCTGTCATTGCGAGGGTGTGGGATAGTAACGGCGGACATGGGGGGACAGACTGAAAAGCAGGGATTTTGATGGGCGCGGCAGTGGATGTGGTTGAGTAGCTGGTTGACTGGTTGAGACTGGTCGTGGCCAAAGTGGTGATGAGGCGGGAGAAACGAGGTTAGACTGGCCGGGCTAGTGTCAGTTGGCAGCGGGAAGACCCACTGTTGCCCACTAGGCAAGTGGTCCCAGGCCGAGTTGAGGGGGCCCCTGTAATTGAATTGGCTAACCGTGTCTTCAGTGGTCCCCAGCCGCTGTGTGGTTGCACCACCTGTTTTGTGCCCTCGTCTTTGTGCTACTTACAAGTCGTTTACATTTATGAAAACTTCATTGCCGTGTTTAATAGGCAATTCTACGCGATCTGCCGTGTTTCGCTCTTTTCTTGCTCCTCTCTCGCATGCTGCAGCCGTACTCGCCCTGTCCACTCTCACGCTGCAGGCTGCCCCCCCAACATGACCAGAGACATTTTCCATGCGTGTCACCCAAATAGGCAGCCGGGCAGAGCTTCCAGCTGCAACTCTGTGGATGCTTCAATTTCCCCCTCTTTCTCGTCTTTCTCGTCTTCCACCCATCCATCCCGTCCGGCCTGTCTATCCGTCTGTCTGCCTCTCGGTGTCGTTTCCAATTTGGTTGGTTTGTCTAAACGGTCCGCGCCATCTACCGGCTGCAAAGCATTCTCAACGGCTTGTCCAAACGAACACGACATACACCATCATCATCATTGCCAATTCGCTCACGCCATTGCACAACCCACTGTATATAGTAATAACTCGTGCAATAACCCCCGGCTTATCTCCCCCGGGCTCCTCGACTTGCATGTCCCCCGACCTGTCTTCTGTTGATCCCAACAGCCCGGCCCATCCATCACTCTCTGATCGGATGCCCTGGCCCGTCCAAACGCACGTCCTCTGTCCCTTGGCGGTGATTTGCCTTTTCATTAACGGCTGCAAGCCACGCCCGCCTACTCGGGATGATCCTTTCCCATTCCCCCTTCTCCGTTCTGGAACCGACGGACGGCTGCCTCCTTTGCGTTTGCCGTGCATGAGTTTGGCTGGATTTGCCCAGACCGTGTCCAAGCCACCAAGCTGTCGCAAAAAGGCTGGCCGTCGACGCCCTCATGCTGTGTTGCGTGACAAGTCCTTCGATCAGGTTTCAATTTGAAATCGTTCCCTGCACAGCAGTCACCCGCTCCCCATAATTGGCCGCTCGTCTGTCCCGATTTCCTGGTCTCGCGTTGCACTGCGTCTCTTGTTGGCTGACCCATGGCTGTCTTAACCATAGCTTTTTTTTTTTCGCTGCCCAGGGACCTTGTTTCCCACGCGCAGACACCCGTCAGCCTCTCCCATGCCACCCAGAGACCAGGTTTCTGCTGGTGAGAAGTCACATTCATGAGACAACGCCAAGCGTATCACAGTTTCTGTGCGCGGTGCCATTCCGTTGTCTACTGTCTAATGCCCGGGCACCAAGGCTCGGGCCTTTTCTCGTGTAACTGTGATAGCCACGACACTTGACCAGCTGGCGCAGCTTCCATGCGTCAGCTTCCTGAATCGTCTCTACCAAACAGCCGGAGATGATCATTTTTTTCTCTCATGTCTTGCCCTCACGCCACCCAACCAACCCATCCCACGGCGTATCGCCACTCCATCAGAGTCAGCCATCACCGCCAGCCCTGACGTTAGCTGTCAACTGACTGCGTACATGACTGTGCGCGCGCATACATGATACATGGCAGGCTGCACAAGTCGGGTAGCACCCGAGCGAGCCGTCTTGCGTGCGTCGCAGAAATTCGTCAGACCAGGACACGGCTGTTGCTCTACTCATTTGCCGTGCTGTCTACTCTACTCTGCACACGGACTCGGCACCGTGTTACCACGGTAAAGCCATGTTGTGTAACCACACCAGTCTGTCCTCCCTTTTTGGACAGTAATATTGGCCATGCTTTATGAGGAGACAACAACGATGACGATAGGGGGCAAATTACAATGATGCTCAACAAGGCAGACAACTGTTCAGCATCCGTTTGTCCGCAAACTATAGAACCTTGCCCCGTATTGCTCGGAACACCTCACCCGCATGAACCGTTTGCTTTATTACAGATTAATAAAATGTAAATATAGCATATATCATATCCCCCCCCCTCATCGTCTCCATGAAATGATCTGAACGGGGTCCCCCGCCGAAGAAAGAAAAATTGCCCGCGGCGCCGGGGGGGAGAACGAGACCAGGCAGAAGCAGGGGTCGTTACGCCCAAGGCTGGGTGGCTGATGGCAACGAAACTGGGCTGTCAATTATCATATTTTCATCGTTTTTACTAGTGTCATCTTCCCCCCTGGTTAGCAGTGGGCGCATCTGACAGAATGCGCGCCAAGCGTAAACTGGTCCGTCCGTCCGTCTCCCACACTTCCTTTTCGTACGAACCACTTGGAAGGCGCAGCGTGTCATCGTGATGCGGAGGAGAGCCAGGGGGGAGAGGCGGGTGGGTTGTAAGCCTCATTTGCTGTCTGTCACGCAACACAGAAACGTAAGATGCCCTACTTGCCCGTGTTACTTTCTTTTTTCTTTGAAAGGCAAAAGGCAAAAGGCGAAAAGCGAAAAGAGGAGTGATGGCCCTTTGGCAAGTACAATGTGTGTGTGAGTGTCCGGTGAAAGGCGGCGGACGCCTATCAAACTAGCAGGGCTGCTAGTTCTGATCGTTGAGGACGGCGAGGACCCTCAATGCCACCACCCCCCCTCCCACGGGCCGTTTGTGGTGTCTGTGCAGAAAAGGCGCAAGGGGAGAAGGCTGTAATTTGGGCTGACAGCCGAGGTGGTGACAAGAAGTACACGGTTGCCAATACTGGCTGCTTGTCTTGAGTATTATGACTCTGCTATGAACGGCTACAATGAAACTGACGGAGAAGATTAGGACCCAGATAATAGAACACGCAATAAATGTTAACTTATAGCAGCTATTTAGTCCTTGTTACCGGTGTTTCATTTTGTATTTTGCCTCCCCGGACTGTCTGCATGCTTCCCCGGCAGGTGGCAGAGCTGACATTGCTCGTCCGGGGTGTGGCAATGTAACCATGAACACACACACACACACACACACACACACACACACACACACACACACTGGGC